>PVHY01008663.1:0-60388 GCA_004024945.1 Uropsilus gracilis
CATGGAGGTAAGGGAGGCATTGTGATGATGACCCAGTCTGGCATTCAGGCTGACCAATTGGATGACCAATTCCATGAAAAAGGGGATCACAAAGGAAAGTAGTTTTGGATGATTTGTGGGTAACAAGTTATTGGTGGCAAATCCATTTTATTCTACTGATGACCAAGAGGACAAGTCAAGTTGCCAGTTGTGTAGTCATGTTTAAGCCTCAGGAGACACAATCTTGGGTTGGAATATAAATTTGTGAGGCGCTTCTGCATGCACAGTGTCGAAGAAACTTAGTAGAGATGAGAATATCTGAGAATTGAGTATTTTGGAGTGGATTGGAAAAAATGCTTCATTTTCCTCTGGAGATGTTTCTTCAGAGTTTAAAGGAGATGGGAAAACTTACAAATTGGACAGGAATGACCCCAAATTTTGCCAATAGGTAGACCATGTGGGCTTGTTGAAAAGTGAACAAGAAAGATAACTGGAAAGATGTTAAAGAAAGGGTTTTTATCTATAGGAGAGATAAACTTTTAGCTGTTTTCTTAGGAGACACGTAGTGCATGTGACGAGGACAAATAAAATTCATGGGCTTACAGAGCAAATTAAATATCATTTTGGCAAAATTATTAAAACCACAAAGATGTCCTTTCAATCTAAAGTCATTTGAAGATTGTGTGTGTGAGAGAGAAGACTAGATTAATCCAAAATTTCTCTACTGCTTTTAGTAAGTTGAGAGTCATTCTATGTCTCCCTGTTTATGGTCCTTCAAAATGTACCCATTCATAGCACTCACATATAGGGGGACTGTGGCACTTTCATACTCCAAACCTTGTTCCCTTTATTCTGGGGTTCTTGATCTTGCCTTGTTTAACAGGGAGTGGTTGAATATTCTTTCTCTGATTTGTTAATTTTGAGCTAAGAAATTATCTTTTCTGATGCAGCAAGCATTATTGTTCACCTAATATGTGATAGGCATTGTGCTGGACATTTTCACCTTTACAATCTCATTTAAGAACAAGCAGGTATCTATTTGGTGTCTACTATGCAATGAGAGTAGTGAAGAATGTGAAGAGTGTAAAGAATGCAAATAGCTATTGTATCCTTTGGATACTTATGAAATGGTTGGGAGGAAAAGACAAGAAACCAGGAAACATGCTTAAGTGTAATCTAGGTTAGAGTAATTCCAGTTGGCTGCCTGGAGGACCTAGGAGATGAGAAATACTTTGAAAAAGGAGGCAGAGGGTTTGGAGAGACAGAAGGTGGGTGGGAAAGGAACATCAACAGTGGAGAAACAGCTGAAGGTAACCAAACAGATCTTGATGATCTTGATGCTAAAATTAGTATTTAGTGGTGGAACTTTTATAGTCAAGTTGGTAAAGAAAACTCATTAGAACTCTTTCTTTGTCATAAAGTAATATATTTTTTATAATATTTGGGAAAATACAATTGAGTATAAGAAAGAAAATTTAAATTACCCCTAATCTCATTATTTTTTTGTATATGTGTCTAGAAAATCTTGTAGGCATAAAAATAAAGTGACATGAACAAAGTCAACCAATAACTTCCTGAAAGTGTTGTTTTCTGTGGTACTAATAAACTGTTAATCTATTTGATGGAATACTGTAAATTAAAACATTGATTATTGATTTGTGAAGTGAAGTGCTTCAACACAGTAAAATGTTATGAAATGGTTTAAGTAAGATGCAGGGTAGACATAGTAAAGCTGTATGTATACTTTCATAGAATTCTGTCATTATTATTAGGTGACAATAGTAGATTATAAAGCATTGCTGAGGTAAAATCCATTTGTTGGTATTAAATAAAAATATCATAAAAAGTCATAGAATATTTCCATTTGAAAAGTGTAAATTGGACATTTTCCCATTATTAAATATTATTGAAAAACAGTTTTTGATTGGTTACAGGATGTCATCATATTAGTGTACAATTTACTTAACTCTTCCTGTTGTTCCAATTTTTTTTTTTTTTGAGACTAGGTCTTGCTATGTTGCCAGGGGCTGTCTCGAACCCGCAGACTCAAGTGATTCCTAGCCTCAGTCTCCCAGGTAGCTGGGATTACAGTCACGTGCCACCATGCCTGACTCAATTTTATATTATTATGTAAACCATTTTAAAGTATAAACTCCTAGAACACAATATTAAGGCAAAGGAGATGGGCATGTTTGAATTTCTTGGGGAATTGCTTTCCAGAAAGGCAGTTATGACTTTCTATTTCTAACAAAATTGTCCTTAAAATACTTTAAAATGTCTTTTCTAAATGGATGGGAAAATAATAATCATTGTCATGATTATATTTATATCACTTTTATTTCTATTAAAATTAAGATTTTTAATGTTTATCAGCTATTTATATTTTATTTAAATGAATTATCTAACTTTTATCTGTTTTTGTGTTTTCATAGTACTTTAAAAACTAGTAGGCTTAATTTTTTAGGATCAGTTTTGCTTTTAGAAAAATTGAGTGAAGACTATAGGTTTTCCATGTACCGTCCTACCTACTCTTTATTCCTTCCATCATTTTTCCATATTATTAACATCTTGTATGAGCATAATACATTTGTTGCTATTGATAAGCTGATATTAATATATTTGTATTAACTGAAGTCTTTAGCAGTTTCACTTTCTGTGTTCATTCTTTAGGTTTGACAAATGTATAACATTTGATAAATGTGTAATATTACAGTATCAAGCATAATCATTTTATTACCTTGAAAAATCCTTTGGTTTACTTTTTACCTTTCCCTCCCTTATACCCCTAATAACTACTCATCTTTTTATTGTCTTCATGATTTTGTCTTTTCCATGATGTCATATAGTTGGAATCATACACTATGTAATCTTTTCATAGTGATGTTTTTGACTTAATAGCTTGTATTCAAAATTCCTCTATGTATTATTGTGGTATGACAGCTCAGTTGTTTTTATATCTGGATAATATTCATCATATGGATGCACCATGGTTTACTCATCAATTTGAGGACCAACAAACTTGTTGTGAAAGTTTACATGCCTATTTTTGTGTAAACATAATTTTCAATTAATTTGGGTAGTACCAAAGAATAAGATTGTTAAATCATGGGGCAAGTATATATGTAATATTATAGACAGCTGCCAAACTGTCTTCCAAAGTTGTTGCACATTTTTAATACTTCTCAGTAATGAATGAGAGTTCTTGTTGCTTATAATACTTTAAAAAGTCAGTACATAAGCTGTTTGTCTATGAAGAGGAATGATTTGTATATCATGCATAGAGCAGTGCTATCAGTTCCTCCCACATTAATGATTACATGCGAGACAAGACATGCGAATTTTGTTAACATTTTGAATGTACAAATTATATGTACATGAGGGTCTCACAGAAATGGAAGGTGGTTAGACCTGAGAGCTTATGTACCATTTTCACAGAGTGAAAAATTTATGAAAAAGTGACAAAATAGAAGAACAGTGTTTTGACTTATTGAGATGGTAAATTGTGCAAAGGTAAACAAATGGGGGAACTTAGGGAAAATCAATGTTCTTTAAGTAAGGTTTGCTTATATACATTTGAATTGGTATCATTATTGATTGTGTATTAATATTCCTTTTCAGTGGATAGAGTTATTACTTCACTGTGAAGGATCTGCTATAAATTCCTCCAAAAACAATTTTACTGTTGATATTAGATGCTTTGAGTTCTTGATTATATTACTAATGAGGAATTATATTCTATGGTTTAATAAATTCATATCCTGCTCTCAACACCACCACAAGAACATGATTCAACATTTTGTTGTATTTGTTTCACAATAGTAAAATCTTTTGCAGTCAATTTTGCATATAGACATAATGAACCACAAAGATTTTGAATGTGCGCAGCTGAGTTATTCATAAGTTCCTGCAAAATATTTTGCTTATGTAATTTTCAGATTACTTATCTAAACATTCATAAGAAAAATGTCAGTGCAGGGTTCACAATTCCGCTCCTGCTCCCGTACTTAGGAACTCCCAGGTCTATACTACAGAGATTAATCCATTTAATGATACAGTCATGAGGCAGAGGGATTTTTAAGGTGTTTTTAAATTCAGCCATTACCTGACTTACTTAAGTTGCATCCAACATGGAAGACTTGCCAAAATCTTCCATATTCGCAGATATTCAGTCTTTACTGAAGCAGAAATGTGGTAGTATTTTCTTTTTTAAAATACTTTCTTCTTTGTGCCAAAGAAGACTTCCTTATCTTCAGTTAGAAAATAACTTCTTTGTGTTCTTTCATTTCAAACACCTTCAGTGAGTATTTCTCTTGAAAACTGTTCTGAGAATAGGATCTTAAATGTCCTCACTATAACAACAGCAACAAAATGGTAATTATGTGAAGACTATGTCAACTAACATTATCATTGTAAACATTTCCCAGTACATACTTATATCAACTCATCACACTCTACATCTTAAACATGTCAATTTTATCTCAATGAAGCTGAGAAAAATAAAAGTTGTTTACATAACATGAAGACAGGTTTCTTTTGTTTTCATGTCAAATTTCTTAAATATCCTTTCTTTGTTATTTCTAAATTTTTCTCTTGTGTTTTTCTAAACAATTAGTGTCTACAGAGCATCTACTATTGAGTTAAATTCCAGGAATCTCTTTAAGGAAATTTTAGACTTCTCTGTAAAGGACCTCTTAATAAATACTTTAGATTTTAGGGGTTACACATTGTCACACTACTTAGCTCTGCTGTTATAGTGGAAAAGCAACCCTAGCCAATAAGTAAATAAATGGGGCATGGCTGTGTGTCAGTAAAACTTGGTTTACAAAAACAGGTGGCAGACTGTGGATCCAGGGGCTTATTGGTACAAACTGAAATATAGTATAAGGAGACTGGAACCTCAGCTTGCTATTAGCGTATAGCAGAGTAAATAATTCATTTAACCTGGGGCCGCAGAACAAGTTTTCATTTAATGGGGGAGTTTTAGAATTTAAAGGAGGGAGTAAGGATCTCAAAAAGAGAATTCCTTTGTGTCAGCAAAGGATATGAGCATGAAAGAACATGTCATGTTTGGGAAATCTTGAGTTCTTCTGTGCCTATTTATAGGGAAAAGGGGAAGAGGTCAGGAAAGGTATGCACATTCAGTCTGTGAAAAGCCCTGCAACCACCCTCTGGGAACTGAATTTCAGCTGTGAGCAAAGATTGGGATGCAGTCAACTTTGTGTAAAAATGAATTCTGGAGATCTGCAGCATGTGGGGGTATTTTGGAGGGGGATAGTGTAATGGCAGGGAAGCAAGCTGTAAACTCATTTCTGCTCTACCAGTGAGGTAGGTTAAGGGCTTGAATCCAGACAGTAGCTTTGCCATAGAGAAGAGAAATTTTTGAATGATGAATTGACAGGTCATAAAGTGAGCAAGGTTGTTCCCAGAGTTCTGGGTTGGTTATGTGCCAATTACTTTGAACTCAGATTTGCTCTCAGATGCCTTCCCTGCCCATCCTTTGATGGCATCCTAGAGTAATGATTCCACAAATTACACTTCCCAGTTACCTTGCCTACTGATTTCTGGTTGGACACTGCAAAATGAGAGGGCAGAGAAGGAGAAAATCCAACTATGTCTTCCTTCTATTCCTGTTCCCGTGGCATCATCAGCATTGGCAGACTTTCCTCTGTACATTAGCACCTGCTCTCATCCATGGTGCCAACTCCCACAGGTGGCCTTGGTGCTTGGGTGTGGTAATAACACCCACTATATTGTTTCATCTCTAGAGGTGATGGTAGCTTCCTGCCATTCTGATGCTTGGGTTCCTTTACCTTCCTGTTTTCTCTTTCAATTTTCTGACATTTTTGTAATCAGTTCCCCAAGTCAGATTCCAACTAATGTGGATTCTACTTTTCTCTCACTAGATGCTCATTGATAGAAATGTGATGGTTAAGAGTTGAACAGAAATAAAAGTGAAATATGCTAAGTGTCTATAATGCAAGAGTTCAAAGTAGGAGAGAAAAATAATTCAATTTTGAATCTATTTCACACTTGATTCCAGGTGCCTATTGTACCTACAGTGAACTTCACTCCTACCCCTTTAGCCTGTTCATCTCAAAGTTAGAGAAATTTTTAAAAACCTAAGTAGATTAAATCCTTCCCTATTTAAAACTTTCCATATACCAAGAGGAAAAAAACTAAGCTTCTGACCTGGGTATATAAACCTCAACATATACCTCCTTATCTTTTCTCCCTCTTTTACTTTGTCAAGCCATATGGACTCTCTTGTTCCTTCAAACTCATCAAGTTAACTTCTCTCTGAGGGCCTTTGCGCTGGCTGCTCTACTGCTGTGAACATTCTTTCCTCAGCTTTCTACATGTTTGTCTTTATACATGTCTCTGCTTTGGGGTCATCTCTTCAGAGACATCCCCACCACTCTTATCTGGTTTGTGTTCTTCATTGTAGGTCACCTATGAAATATCCTTTATATTTTTCTAGTTCTTAAAAGTTTGAGAAAGGAAATGACACATTTCTGTTCTCAATAGCTAGTGTAGGGTTGGGTATATATTAAGGACTGCCTAAATATTTGCTGATGAGAAAATGAATAATGATTTTACCTTTCTAAAGTTTTGTATAGGTGCCCTGCACATTTTATTTCTTTTGTTATTTTCCCCCCCATTATTTTGCTTCTTGTCTTCTCCCAAAAAACCTCTCTCAATTTATTCTCCCTATTTATCTTTCAAAAGAGTTTAAGTCCTTTTCTCTATGAATTTTCCCCTCCCTAATATACCTAAGGAATTGAATTCTCTCTCCTTTGGGTTTCATTTTACCCCAGCAAGACAAACATTCTATTGTACTTATTATTGTTTGTCTCTTTTTGCTAGATATTGACTTCTTAGAGAGAGATAGGGATCATGAACTTCTCAACTGTATAACTTCGGTATCTAGAATAGTGCCTGACATATAGTTGCTTCTGGTATATAGTGAATAAATAAATGGTCAACATTGGATATTTTCCAGTTCCACTTTTCTATTCATTTCCATACACTATGGATTACTGGTAAAGAAACATGGCTCCAAATCTGTAAAATGAGAATAATAGTACCAACCCACAGCATTTGTGAGGAAGGCTGAGTCATAGAATGAAAGTTCTTAAGAAAATTTAAGTATAATGTAAATCCCCTTTATTTTCTGTTAGGAGGAAAAGGCTTTCTTTATTTTCTGTTAGAAGGAAAAGGCTTCTTCCATGGACAGAAGCATCCTGATGTGAATATCATTTTTTTAAATACTTGTTTATATGAAACTTAGGCTTTCTAGAACTTTCTGAAAAATTTGGGAAGAATATGTCCAGATGGAAGTAGGGTAGGGCAGACTTCACAGAAAAAATGGAGAACATCTTCAGGAGCATATGCTTGGCTTTTTTTTTTTTTAAGAGTTTTTCTTTTTAAAAAAGTTTTAAAGAGATTGGAGAAAGGCTTTATACTACATTCTCTAGGGATAAATCTACCATACCAGATGTAAGAAAAATTCACCCTCAGGGAAACCCTGATCTACTGGGTAGACTTAGGTACTGGTCCAAGATGAATAGATTCATGTACAACACCCACCTGCATCTTCCCTTTCCACTGTGAACCTATGTCCCCCAGCATAGCACCCTGAAAACTGAAATTTGGGTTTCAGAGAGGTACCCCTTGCTGTAATGTCTTCAGCCCCTCTGTTCTTGTGTTCTGTAACTTAGAGAAGAAAGGGATGGAGTGAAACTGTCTCATCCTCTTCGTTATTCTTTGATGTTCTGCTCTGTGGTTCAGGGACTATGAGGCTTTTTCTCCAGCTTTACTCTGCACTGAATTTCACAAGTAAATCTCATAATTTACTATTAAACAAAAACAGAAATGAGAAGCAGATTTTAAAGCACTTAAAAATATTGAAGTGCCAAAATGCTGTTGCTGAGGACAAAACTAATGGCAGTGTCATTTTTCATCTTAGATTTGCTTGAATATGTAATGGATCCACTGGAACACAAGTTGATTGAACCTGGGGGCCACAGTGCATGGGGACATTGCATTGAACTGAAGGCTTCAATGTATAATCACCTACAGCTTTTGAATTTAAAATGAAGTCAGTGTGCTGAAAAGACCTTCTGCCTTTCTGTCACTCGTACTTATCTTAACCATATCTTAACCATAATTTTATGCATTTTAATATACTTTTAAAAATCCCTGTTCCATTAAAATAATTGCGATTATTTTTGCTAATGTACAGAGCCAAGTTTTAAAAGAAATGCAAGTAGGCCTTAAAAATTAGAAAGAATTAATCACCTGCTTCCCCCACTCTGTTCTTTTAAAAATTATTTTAAGAAAATATTTGTGACTAGTGTATAAGCATTAGTTGCTCTTCTCTGTGCTGCCAGATTTCTATTCTTTCCTCTTCTTAAGAAAATTGCATGTGGTGTTTCACTGCATGTTTTCATATTCATGTTCTTCATTATGCGCAGCCTTATCAGTGGCAGGAACAGGACTCAATAGTCTTAGATTCATCAGTGTCCATAAATGCGTACTTGTCATGGCTACCTTCAAACATACTTCATGCCTTCATTTCTACACACCATTCTGGCCTCAGAAGGGACTTGTGCAGATGAAGAGCTCTGAAACTTAAGCTTAATTAGCTTCAGAATCAATGCCCTTCTGTCTCCATCCTAATTTATTACTATATCGCTTCACTAAGGTTTTCATCTTCCTCAGCATTTGATACAATCTGAAACTGTCTTAGTTATGTGCTTGCCTGTGTGTAGACTTGGCTGCCCTTACTACAATGTGAGGTTGCTAGGAGTTGAGTTCTAGACCAGATTGTTCAGGCTATGCTTCTGGGACTCTTACAAGCTTGGCCAGGAGAGGAACTTGGTAATTTGTTGAATGAATGAACTAATGAACATTAAATGGAATTTAATGTCAATCTTTAGAATTTTTTTTGGAGTTATAAATGTGGATTTTTATGAGTCATTTTAATTAAACTTAATTGCATGTGTTATGAACACTAATTGTACAAATAAGACAATTTTCTGAAATGACAGATATTACAATCTGTTAATTTCTTTGACTAGACATTTGAAATAGTAGAGCAACATATTTTTAGGCATTTTGCATATCTTATCTATTTTAGGCATTTTGCATATCTTAGGTCTTTAATAATGTACCTTCTGAACTTTCTTGTTCCATTAACCTCAAAATAATTTCAAAACATTGCATTTTTATTATTCTTTTAAAAGCATAGATTTGAATATTTGCAAAGGATGTAAGTTCTAACAATGCAAGCTGACATTTAAAAACATAGTTGTAGTCACTGAAAGCAAAATACCCAATCAATTTGATTTGTGCCTTCATCTCTTTTCAACATATGTTAATGAACTTTTCCTTAGCAGTAGAAAACATAGTGTTTACTTTTTTCCTTGAATTTGTATTTTCATTCCAATATTTTGCCCCCCTTTTTTTTGTGACTAGGTCTCTCTATTTTTACCTGTGGAACCGCAGGCTCACGCTGCCCAGGGAACCATGGATCAAGCAATCCCCAGTCTCAGCTTCCCAGGTAGCTGGGATTACAGGTGCGCACCACCATGCCCAGCTATATTTTTTTGGAACTAGGTCTCACTATGTGCTCCTGGCGGGACTCGAACCACCATCCCTGGACCTGGCCGCAGCTTCCTTGGCTGCCACTTACAGGCATGCGCCACCATGCCCCGCCTATTTTGCCTCCTTTTAATATCATGTCTTTATGCCTCAATGTCTTCTCTCAATAGAGCCATCAAACTTTTCTACAACAAATATGTGTTTTTTATTTATTTTTTAATTTTTATTTATTTTTTTGAATCTGCAATGTTTATTGTTGTTGTTGTAGAAGAAAAACATCCCAGATATTTAAAGTATCATGATATTTAAGAAAAGAATTTTTGTTCTTTTAGGTTTAAAGACAATTGTTCTGATATTGCTTCCATTGTTTACTCAAAAACATCAATTCAATTATCAAATAAATCAGTTATCAAATCAAGTATTCAGTACAGTTAGTGACATTTTGAGTATCTTGTTATTTATTGCAGGTTTTGTGGCACTGTCTTAAAGATATGTATATACATTTAAATTTAAACAATTTTAATAACCATTATAGGCCTCAAGGTATTAAAAATATTTTCTGGGTTGAGTTATAATTATTATTATTAACATACAGATTATAAAGCCAATTTTCACTATTTGACTATGAAGAGTAAACTGTACTAGACATATTTCTTAATGAGATTGGTAGAACATATACAAATTATTTTATCTACCCATGTTTGAATATTATTTATTACTGGATGAGACAGAGCTTAACATCAATTCTAGGCCAATTATCCCCCCCCCCATGGATAAGTTCTGAGAAACTTTATTCACAAATATAAGCAGATGGGAAAGATTATTTTATTATAAGTAGAATCACTCATTTCTCTGAATTCCTTCAATTTTTACATCAAAAACTATACACTGATATGTCATCAAGAAATTTATTAGTGTGTTATGCCATGTCCTGCTTCCCTTATATTTCTAGGAGAGTATTAAGAACTGCCTGACTTGCAAAATGATTATTCAGCCATCCATCAAAGTCATTCACTTTCTTAACACCAATATTTATGAATCTCTCTCCTTAGATGTGCTGTTTAAGGTTTCCTTGTTTAGCGCCATAGGAAGATTTCCAATGAGTAAAAGGAGCTTTTTCAAAATTCTGACAGTGGGGTATTTATTAAAGGAAAAGTGGGAGGACATTCACAAACACCTGGACCATAGCTGTGGTTATTTAGGTTGCCCAAAATGGTTCTTTCAAATGCAAATTGAGGATCTCAAATTGATTCCTTTAAATGAAACTTGAGTACTAAAGAGAAAAATCTTGGAATCCTGTCAACAGTTGAAGACCATTCATTCTGAACGTATTGCAGAATCAGGTTTAAAGGTCTACTTTCCAGTGGCCAAACCACTAACCCACATAGCAGACTGGGGATGGAAACCATGCACTTTCCCTTGTCTTTCTTACTGTTTTTCTTTAAAAACAAAAAAAGTTCCATTTAAATTAACTTGTAGAGCTTCAGAAATTTTAGTTAGGACAAAAATATAAAAATTATTAGAGGAAACAATATTAGGCTCTGGAATAATACCACATAAACTTATAAAATCTGTAATTTTTGAAATTTACTTTTCTTAGAGCTTCTCGCTTGACAACTATAGTAAGAGAATGAAGTGACCAACACAATATTTACAATTGGTAAGATTATGCTTATGTACAGTCATATCCACCAAAGAGAATAAATAGGTAACACACTCATTTATAAAAAAATAAGTTGAAATTAAAATACAGACATGGTGATTTGGTTTTAATTCATTCAGCAAATATTTACAGAGTCTACTATGTACCAAGAATATACTGACTGCTAGAGATTTTGAAATTAATTCTACACTAATCAATGTGCTCCAAAAAGGTGTGCCGTGGGATTTAGAAGTAGAGCTGGGCCACCCCTGGCTTTGCTCTTGTTCCATCCTTTTGATTTAGGTGGCTAAGTAAGTCCCGGTTTCCTGAAAAATAGAAATAATAATATGTATCTCATAGTGTTATCATAGAACTTGAGGATGTAATCGTAAAATAGTCAAGAAATGGTCATTATTTTAATTTTATTCTATACTTTGGCACCTGGCATGGTGTCTGCACCTGAGGTATACACTCAGCAAATGACTGAGTCAACAAATGAATGACTGAAAGACAGATACAAATGTTGTAATATGCCACTTCATCTGTAAACAAAAAAAATTAACATTGTGTGAGGAATTGGTTATTCTCAACAATCTAGTTTAATTTACAATTTTTAGTTCATTTGTGCTAAATATCTTTTAAAATGTATTTGCTGCTATTCAATGAAATTCTCAAACTCACTTTCAGAAAGCTTTTATTATATTCAAGAATTTTGTCAGAACTGATATTTAGCAGTCTGTTGGGTGAGAGTTATTGTAGACTCTTTGTAAATTACATAAAATAGTTCCAAGAAATCCAAAAGTTTTCTAGAAACGTGGTTCTAGAGGGAAAAACATTTCACATTTTTGAGAACTCTCAGCAGGTGGAGGTAGGAAATCAATGACAGTGTCTTGTTAGATGAAGGTTTAAAAGACTACTGAGTTATCCTTAGAGCGTTTTCTTCTTATGTCAGTTTGATAAGAGGGCAGTTCTTCCCCTCTTTAGTATGAATAGATCGATTTCTATCTCTCAGGAGTGTTTTCAAGGATCCTTTTCTGTTTGCTTACCGCTTCCTGCCTCTGTTTTCTCTCTGATTCTTCCCTTTAGGGAAAAATGTCTACAGAATGTTGGTGGGAGTACTGGAAGTTAGAGAAGAAATGATGCCTGCAAATATGTGCCGTATTATAAATAGTTGACTCTACATGTAATGCTCAAACTTTGGCTGTTTTACTCTATTCTTTTCATAGACTTTGGGTCTTCTTCCTTGTTTTTAATCATTAAATAGGATATTGGTTATTAAAATTTGAAAATTTAAAGTCTAGGAATTGGAGATCATTCTTATTAATTGTTCTACCTGTTTCCATTAATCTGCTCTGAGTGTGCATCAAGAAATGTATTTTTAAAGTTTCCTTTAAAATAACATTCCTAACAGTAGTTATTCCTAATATACTTCCTTTAATACACATACAAACTGTTGAGCTGTTCTCTAGGTTGTGTTAGTACTGAAGGTGATGTTGGTACTTCCCATTTGTTATCCTGTTTGAAAACTTAAACCCAGTTCCTAAATTGTACAGGCTGTTCAGGAGAATTAGGAATTTGTTTTGTTCTTTTTCCTAGCTCTGGTTTTCATTCTCTGCATGCCTACTCCTGCCCACAAATACAAGGATGCAGTCTTTCTCTCTAAAACATATTTCTGCCTACTATGTACCCACTGGTTAATTTACACAGCTCTGATTCATCTTGACAGTCATATGCTTCCTGCAGGTGAACACCTCCAGGCAGGCACCTGGAGACACCTTTCTGTAATGATACATATGTTTCATGATGGTGCTAAGTATCACCCTCATTTTTCAGATCTAAGATGTGACAGATAGAATCCGGCTTCTAGTCTTACACCCTTAAGATACTTGTACTTTCTTTAATGTTTCTTTTTATGTGTGTCTTAGCAATCATTTTTAGTTTTTGTAACCTTCCCAATGTTCCTCCAGATAGTTTATTGTCCCTGTGGTTGTTTTTTTCTTCTAGTTTGTAATAAGGTAATATGTTGTTCTGGTAATATATTAGTCAAAGATGATCTCTGTGGAGCCATATAAATAAAGTAAATAACTGTGAAATCTGCAATGAGAAATGTTGAAGTTACAGAAAGAAAACTTTAACCAAGAAGAAATAAACTGACTGGGTTTAGAGCTGACTGAATTTATATAGGTAGAGTAATGTATCTCAGCTTCTCTTTCTCTGTGGCCTCTTCATTCCTTTCTCCTTACTTGCAACTAATACACAAACTCAGTATTCTTGTGTTTCCCGGTTTCCAGTTAGAAAGAAAGTCCCCCCCCCCCCATAGAGGACATTTGGGTTGTCTGCCATATTTACTCTGTCTCTGACTGTCTTTTGAACCTGATTCATTCACAAAGTGGTTTCCTGGTAGCCATTTTATATTAAATGACTCACCCCCAATTATAGTTGATTGGACCAGGAAACATTTGGTCCAAGTTGCCAATCTGACTCTTTCTCCACAAATCCTAATTTATTTTAAAACTTCAGGTTTGATTTTAAACTGTTTTCCCTCCTCTCATTATACATGAGGTTTGTGGCTCCAGTGATTTTGTGTACTCATGTACATGAATGATGGGTATTCTCTTCCAAGGGTCTACCTTCTTCCATAATGTGCCTCTAGCATGGGGAGAGGGAGGAAAGGAAGGGCAAAGATGTTTCTAAAGGTTATGTTCTAGACTGCACTCTTGCTGGAACTCATTGTCTCTAAGATACATTGGTGGATATTAGAGGTCTGCAGCCTCCAATCTTATATATCTTCTGTGGGCCCAGCTCTGGGGACTAGGAGGAGGTGAGCAGACCACTGTTCTTTATTTCTGAGGATCTGGGAATTTGAAGGGTTAGTCACTGGTCCTTCACCTTCTGACCACTCTAGTACACCATTGGCCTCAATGCTTACTCCCTCATTGGAGTTTAAGGTATATCTGCAAGATTAGTTCTTGCTAGTCATGTAATCAGTGACTGAAGTTAAGATGTTTCTCCCACATACCTACCAACTTGAAATGGTTCCCCTGAATCCTCCTTATCAACTTTGGAGAGGCAGCCAATCCAGAAACCAGAGTATCTTAACAAA
Source organism: Uropsilus gracilis (assembly GCA_004024945.1). NCBI lineage: Eukaryota > Metazoa > Chordata > Mammalia > Eulipotyphla > Talpidae > Uropsilus > Uropsilus gracilis. Next base: position 14,328 of record PVHY01008663.1, read on the forward strand.
ATATGTCTTTTCCTCAAAAAGGAAAATGTCATCCTCTTAGGCGTTTCATAATAGAACCTGACAAACCAGTCTAGCCTCCCCTGTCCTTGGGAATATAGGAGCCTCTAATTAGCAATTAGTACCTTTTTAGTTAGCTTGGAAAATGTCATAACTTTTCTCTAATAGTCTTAATCCTGCATTGATCTCTGTGCTATTATGATGAGAGACAAGGCTAACTCTCAACCAGAAACTCATACCATCTGGCTGGCTACATCTCAAAGAGACTTCTGCTACTTGCAACTAGAATCCCAGCTATAATGCCATAAAATAAATTAATCCTAGTTCATATATTTATAGCTTTTCCCAATCACATGCATTTGAAAAGATGATTGCCTAAAGAAGTCAATGCACTGAAGCATACAGCAAAGGAGTAGGAGGGAGGTAGGCCAAAATCAGAGGCAGGATGAGCATACGAGATCATGGTGATGGTTTGAGGGTTATGGTAGGAGAACTATGGGATGTACAACTATATAAGAAAAATTATATATTATCAATAAAATATGATCACTAAAATATAGTCAATAAAACACACACACAAAAGTCAATGCTTGTTTCAAAGGAGTGACTCTTCCTGGTAGTTTTCAAATTCTGTCATGTTAGTGTTACCAAGCAATGAAATCACTGCCTGGTGGATATGGGAGCCAAAACTATGGCTCTGACCTTTGAGAAAACCAAGAGCTTTACATAGCAGATCATCTAGCAAGGATAATGAAGAAAAAACCTCAAATCTGCCTCACTACTTTGAAGTAGACAGGAATTTTTAAGAATAATGGTTAGGGTTAGGAACAGGAAGTTAGGAACAGGAGGTACAAATTATAATTGGTTAGTCCCAATTCATTTCATAAATGTAAAGCTGGGCATGGGGAATGAGAAAGGACGAGAGAGATTGACTCAGCCAAAGAGGCTGGAACTGGACAGAAATATTCACCATTCAGCAAGTTTATTACATCTCACAAGTCTTATTTATTTATTTAAATTGATTTTTATCCTTTAAATCACAACCTCGGTAAACGGTTCTTAGAATACTTCCCCCTCCCTCCTCCCTCTGCTGCCCCTTCCACATTCAAACCCCATTCTTTGTTGTTTATTAGTCTGTGCTAAGTCCATTAGCCTCTTCCTTTCCTGTAGCAATGTTCTTTCACTGGGTAAGGGACCGTGTTGTTGGAACCAGGTGAATGATGCAGGTAGGTTTTCAGTCTTAAGATTGCATTGGGCGGCCAGTCTTTATCTATTTGTGGTCTGTCCATGCTCTTGTTGGAGACTGACTTCTCCAATACCATCTCTGTTGTTTTGCTGCTGGTTCTGGCATCAGATTTGGGGAGTTTCAGCACCTGTCAGTGTTGGTGAAGAAGTTTCTCTGTTGATACAGGCATCTGTGAGTGGCCATTGTAGATCATCTCCTCTGTCTCACTTTGCAGCTCTGTTGTGGAACTGATGCCCACAGTTCTTGGCCCTCTTCTCCTCTCCCATAGTGAGGGGAGGGGTGCCTTGGTCTCCTTAAAGAATGGTTTATAGCTAGTCAAAGGAGGAATAAGCGGCTTAGGCAAAATCAGATTAGGTAAAACGTTAGTTCCTGTGGGATACTTGGGAGCAGGGGATTCACTCATTGACTTGCTGTTATCTCTTAAGGAAGTTCACTTAGGGTTAATATTGGAGGAATGGGGACGCTGCTGCCCACCAGAGGTCAATCTTGCCATTCCAGCTTCAGTGTTCTGAAGACAGATAAGAGTGAAATAAAGTTTTCTTTATTCACAGTGTGAGCCCTGGCTGATCTTTTACCCTATTGTTCTTGTTGTATACTTCCCTTTTGTAGATTGCAGATTTTCTGTCCTGTGCTTTTGGTTCTGTTTGTCTCATCTTTGGTCCCTTCTAGAGAAGAGCTTGTTTAAAGGAAAAGTATCTGTACTTGCTTTAGCAGTTTAGCTTGCTGCATCCATGGAAAATAGACCTTAAGAGGGGTGCTAGGGTAAGTTGCTTATTGTATGATCAACAATCAGAGAAAATTGACCTCAGTTTCATTGGTAACTTATATGAGACTCAGCCTCTAGAGAAAAATGACAGTTTTGTCATTTTCTGCCCACATTGTTCAGCCAGTACCCTGTAGGGACAAACAGAGCATGTAGTGGGGCTGCTCCAAGGCTTGGGTTTTTTAAGGAGCATATGGCAGAGAAGAAAATGAGGACATAAGGGTACTGGTAGCAAAGTAGTAAAGTGATGCCTCTGAAGCCCAGGTGGTAGAGTAGTTCTGAGTAGTACTGAGTAGTTCTCCATCTTGGATGCCCATTGGATCATTGAGGGACCTTTCAAAGACTTGATGGTTGAATCCCTGCCCCAAAGCATCTAATGTCCTTGGTTAAGGTGGCTTAGTCATCCTGAGTTGCAGAACTTGCCCAGGTGGCTGTAATATTTATCTAAGGTTACAAAAACACTGTTGTATGTAAGGGAAAGAAATGGAGTTAGATAAGGGCTGATAGATTGAAAAGAGTATGAAAGACCATGGTATTAGGGATTGCAAATATAGTAAGACTGATGGAAATATGAATATTCTAAAAGTAGATATTCTAAAAGTAGATAACAGGATTAAGTTGGCAGTTTCATTGTAGTTTACAGTGAGCTTGCTCAAGTCAGCTGGAAGAGAGGCAAAGTGGCTAGTAAGAGGGGGCTGCAGCTCTGTCACATTTGTAAATAATTGGAGTTTGGGGCATGATGGTTGGAAGCTGAAGTTGCAGGGAGAGAGCCAGTAGAGTTGTTCAAGCCATTGCTGATTGTTGTGGAGGGATCTGGAGTAGAAAGTGGAAAATAAAAGGATGAGAAATGGATGGGAGGTTGGATAGTATGACCTTCAAAGAAAGAGATACTTTTTGGGGAACTGAAAGTGTGGTGGTTGTTAAGTTGTAGTGGTGAGTTTAAAGGAGCGCTAACCAGCTCCTGACATTGTAGGGTTTTGGAGAAAACAGGGAAATGAGCGATTTACTGCTAGACAGCTGTAACAAGTCCTGGGAATGAGCAAAATGAAATAGATCGTGTCACTCTGTAACCAGGGACTGATACGTGGCACAGCTGGGAAGGGACATCAATAAAGAAAAAATGCCCAGATGATACACTCCTTGAGGGCAAATGAGGAAAGAAACACTGGGGATGTATCCTGGTATGAGAGGATAAAAGCTGCAAAAACAGTAGTGTGCAGTGGAACAAATTCATGGGCTTTGGCTCTGGAAAGGGCTGCGGCCTGGAAGGTTGACACCCTGGGATTTGGCTGCCCTGGAAAAGAGGAGATATTACAAGACATGCAAGTACAGGCCTTTGGTTTAGAAACTGGAATTTGGACCTCTGACGAGAGGATAGCTTGCTGGAAAACTTAGCATCTATGCATGCTGAAATAACTGAACCTGGAAAACCTGGAACCTGTGTATTTCTGATGAGAGGGTGGTTTGCTGGAAAACTGAACTTTTTATGAAGTGCGGGCTTCTTGTTTGAAGTGGAGAGAAAATGCCATATGAGATACATACTTCTGTGTGGATGCTTGTCTAGGGCTGCAGTGGCAAGATGTTGCCATCTTGGAAGCATTTCAGGACTTAGAAAATGAACAGTTGTGGCCTCAGTGACCCATGATGGTCTCTCCTTGTTTGTAAGTAAATCTTGTTATTGTTCTGAATCATCTTACAATTGTGCACATGGGTGGAAGAACCCAAAGAGTGTCAAGTTTAAATATCGTCCACTCTCCTTGTTTCGTTTTGGTGCCCATTTGCACCTGATTTCAACTCCTTGGTTTCTTAAGGAGCATCTGGTGGTATAACTTTTTATCTATGGCAAGAAGCAATTGGAGGGTTTTCAACTGAATCACCTGGGATGCTCTGCAGAGAATAGATCCCAGGGAAAACAGAGAGGAAGCAGGGAGAACTGGTAAAGAAAAGTTTTGTGTGATAATATACGTGAGAAATGATGGTGGGTTGGCCCAGAGTGATATAGTAGGAAGAGGTGAACCTTGGTTAGATTTTGGATATAATTTGTAGATCTGATTGGCTTTGTCAGTTCATTGAAAGTAGATATGAGAGAAAGAGGACCATAAAAGATGACTCTTCGATCTTGATGTAAACAACTGGAAGCTTGGAGCTGCCATTTTCTGAAGGACACCACAGGAGCAGCAAATTTAGGTGGATAAGGGAAGATCAAGGCCTTGTGTGCAGAGTGAAGCTGGCTGCTGCTGGGATGTGGGTCCTCAGAAGTGTTTTTTATGGGCCTGTCTATATAAATACTATGCTTTTCAAAATGCATTTGGTGAAACTCTTTTTGATAAAAAATGTTTTTCAAATTGTGCAGGTGTAGTGAACTATCAATAAGGACTTAGAAAGTGGGTTGAGAGAGGTACTTCGCATCTGTTTGTTGTCCAGGAAGTGCACGCAGAGATTCCCACGGTATCCAGACACCATCTCTCCCTGCTGACAAACAGGAGCTGTCTCTTCTTGTTCTTTGTCATCAAATGTGCTGTTTCCATTATCATCTACTGAGAGAAGGTAGCAGTGCTTTTGTTTTCTCACAGTGGAACCTGTTTGTATTTGTAGTGCAGCATCAGGCTCACCGATCTGCATAGGTTCTTTATTAGTTCTAGTAGTTACATAGACACACTAGGCAGGGCAGGGTCAGGGCCTGAGGGACTAGAAGGGACCTGGAGAGTCCCCAGCCCCCCTGGCAATCTTCATGCTCTTTTCCAGGCACTCTATCTTTCTCTGGTGTTCTCATGTTCTCTTTTGTGCTCTCTCTCATGCCCTTTGTGCTGCTCACCCCATGGTGACACTCCCCTTTATCCTCTCCTCCTGGGCCCAAGTGAGCCCACTCACACAGCATCCACTGGGCCCAGGTATGTGCAAACATGGGGAGGGTGCAATACCACAGGAGCTGGTTACAGAGACTACTGGTGGGAAAAGCCTGACCAACTCATTTACCCCACAGCATTGAAACAACATAGATATTGTTTCTGCAGCTCCACTAATTTATTCAGTTATGTCAGTAATCCTGAGGCTATATCATCCATGGTATGGCCTGTAAACGCTTGCTTCCAGCAACTCTCCAATGGTTACTGTGCTTCGTGGTTGATGGCCACAGTACGTCTTACCCAGAATATGTGGGAACTTGGGAATAATAATTCCCATTATGAAAAGCTTGTCTTGGTTTATCATTGGGAGTTTTAGAGTGTAAATGCACAGGAGTACATCTTCTCCCCATGTTTCTAGACCATAAGCATTGTCTTCCTGGAAGGTGTTATCTCTCATGTTGACTGCATGCCTGCCTTCCACATTCCTCAATCAATAGGCAGAGCTAGAAGAGAGGTCCCATTCACTCAAAGACTGAATCCCTCAGCCGGTATGACTTAATACCAGCCTTGGAGATCAGGACAGCCCTCTCACAGGCCAGAGGACATGAGTCAGAATACTCTGTTGACATTTGTAGAGCAATGTCTGGAATGCCTCAGAAGAGATGGTATCACCTATGGAGGGGGACTGACATATGCAGGGGAGCCCATAGAGAGGAGGGGTGACTGCTGGGTTACAGTGGGGCTGGTGGTGGGGATAGTGAGTGTCCATGTCTCAGGGAAGAATACACAGGGTGAAGGATGCTCTTGTATTGCACACCCACTGCCCTTGAATGCTGTGGCTCTTGGGCAGCACTGAGGTCAGAACCTCCATAGGTGAGAGCCAATGCTGGGGCTTTCATAAGTTACTCAAAGCCCAGCACCTGATTTGAATCACACAAAATCAGAGAGTCAGTTCTGTCTATACTGGGCAGGCCAATGTCATCAGATTCCTGGTCCGAAACACTGCACCTGCCAGTGGGAGTCATGTGGCTTTAGGGCCACATGTATGTTGATACATGCCAGGGCTCCTTGGGTTATGGGGTTGATTCCAGTAGTAGGCTGGAACTGGGGGACATGGGAGATCCAGGATGTAGATAATCCTTGGAAGCAGAAGGGAAGAAAATAGGGTCAGTCTTGTGTTGACTGTCCAGATGTGAGGCACCCTTCCTGGATGACACAGCCACTACCATTCTTAGCCACCAAAGAGGACCAGGCCCATCCCTGCCTGCATAAACACAGGAAGGGGCAGAGGTCCTGAGGCTTTAAAGGTTAGACTAATGTCAGTGATCTCACTGAATTCTTGGGCATGGTTCAGGCTGAGTATGACTTTATGGGAGAGGATTTATTGGGCGAAGCTGCTGTCTCCCACACTCTTACCACCTCATTATCAAATGTGAGAAGACAGTTCTCTACATCCTTAGATAAATGAACTCTAAGCAAGAATTACCCACCTGATGGTGCCTAGATTTTTACAGCTAAAAAGTCCTGCAAAGAACTGATTCCTGAAAATGAAACAGTTCATATTATAAAAAGCCACAGACACATTTAGGAAGCAGTACCTGAGGGGAGGACTGACATTTTCATTTCTCAGTTCCAGGTGGAGTCTGCGCTAATAACATTTCCCTGCCCTCTCAGCAGAGCTATTTGTTTTAGTTTGCTGTCTATTTAGCCAGGGGACTAATTAATTACCAATGAAGTCTGCTGGAAAGGCGCTACCAAGTAGCACTCAGTAAATATTTTTGACAATGATGAGGCTACTGCTTATAATAATGTTGAATAAAAACATAAAATTGAAGTTTTCAGTGAAGTATGAGATTTGTCATCTTCCAGATGATAGAACCAAAGGTCAGAAAAGGAGGGTGATTTGTTTGGTGTTGCAGTGATGTTGGGGTAGTGCTAGGGCTTGTACCATAAGCTCCTGATTCTAAACCTATCCATTCCTTTTTCTACTACATTGTACTAGTGTTTTTGAGAATTGGCTGAATTCCACTAAGTCAATTCATATGTTGAGACATTAACCTTTCCAAAGAACAGTAAAATCTCATTAAGTCAAAATAATTGGAAGGATGGCCAGGCTGAATTGGGGGTGGGGGGGGATGGAGGAAGTTTGAACTGTTTCAAAGATATTTAACTTATTCTTTTCAAGGTCATTTAGTAAATTGGAACAAATAGCCACAAAAAAGGGCCAAGTAGAGGTTTCATTGAACCTGCTTGAAGGAACAAATAAGAATAAATGGTACATTAGCCATTTACATGTAGTGGCTGCTGAAAATATTTTAGGCATTTGGGAAAACAAATATGTGATAAAAGTCAACTAAATGTTTCCCTTTCATGTAGTGAAAACTCCATGTAAAAATTTATATAAGGAAGTTTCACAAATATGTCAGTTGGACCATGTGTTAAAATTACCCTTTGATTTAGTGGCATCAAATTGACCTGTTTTGTTTTTGCCATATGGCTTAGTTTCTGTGACTCACAGCAGTACAAATGATGGCATCTGTCTTTCTCACTTTACGTACCCTTAATTTTTCCTCTACCCAAGGCCAACAAACTGCTTCCAGCTGCTAGAAAACAAAGCAATCTCTGGTTCTTTCTTTCCCTCACCACATACCCACCAGTTTTTGAGAAGTGACCCAGCCCTTCCAGATACCACCTGTGAGATGTCTTTGTACCAGGCTGCCTCACTCATTTTCTCTTCAAACAGAACATTCTTTTGTTCTAAGGCTGTTTAGGAATATTGGGCCATACTATCTCTGTTGTTTATCACATTTCAGGTATATTATTCCTGAAGCAGTTTGTTGGGCTCCTTTATAATTCTCTGATTAATTAAATGGACTTCTTCCTTTGTGATGTTAGGAATCAGCCCTCTACCTGGCAACTAACACAGAGAAGGTTCCAGACTGGCCAAGGGGGTGTCTCTGACTAACAGGGAGGTTATTTGGTGGGAAAAATAATCTGTGTAATTCCCTTAAACAACCAATGTGCTTACAACTGGGGAAAACGAAGATTTGGATTTTTTCCTTGTTGGGTGAGTTATTCTTGATATGATTCATAGACCAATGTGTCTTAGGGAAAAGCTGACCGAAACAAAAAGCAAAAGCTACAGATATGTCTGTCAATGTTATGGTTTATTCTGATGAAATAGCTTCAAATTCAAAACAAGTTACTGAAGCATTTCCTGCCGGTGACCTGCTGCCCCCTTCTGGGTAAATTTGGAACTGAAGCTTTTGCTCTCTATATCGTGTTCTGTCTCCATTGGCTTGTTTGCTTACCCAGTAATGCCTTACCACAGAATGAAGTATTAGACCATAAACTGCAAAAGGCTTATAAGAATTAGTTTATGTTGACTCCCAGAAACACAAGAATCTTTCCTTCCTCACTGCAGGGTGAATTCTTTAGTTTGTGAACCGTCTGTCCTGGTTCCAATCTCCTACCAAGGATCCAAGCTAAAGCATTTTTTCTTGGCAGGCTTGGACTAACTAGCAAGAAATGCTTTCTGACTTGGCACCTTGCCTTAGTAATCTTATCCTTAAAAGGGAGAATTTGGATTCTTGATCTCCAAATCCCTTTGACTCCAACTCTGCATCTTTACCATCAAGAAATGGCTATTAAATAGAAACTTTTATGTATTACCCTTTCCTTCTAATGTACAAGATTTCTGGAAATAAAATGAATGTACTTAAAGGGGGTTGAATTTTATTTTTTCTCATAACCAGTATGCCACTAGGAGGCAGTGTTGACATACAGTTTAATTCAAGAATCTGTGTACTTCATTTCCTTTTGAGGGAAATATTTTTAAAACCAAACAATAAAAAACTCAATAAAGGTTATGATGTTTTGTATGGCAATACAGTTTTAAAGAGAATATTAAAGAGGCATGAATCTTCAACAGTAAAAGTCTAGTAAAAGCATTATGACCTGATTTGTGAAAAATGGTAGATAGCAACCTTGTTTAAAAAAAAGTTTATGAGCCAGGCACAAGCTTTAGCCTATGAAGCAGCTGGGGCTGGGGATTGTGGTTCGAGTCCTGCTTGGGGCAACACAGCGAGACCTAGTCCCCAAAAAATAGCTGGACGTAATGGTACGCGCCTGTAATCCCAGCTACCTGGGAAGCTAAGGCTTGAGTCTGTGGTACCCTGGGCAGTGTGAGCCTTCAGTTCCATGGGCAAAAATAGTGAGACCTAGTCTCAAACAAAACAAAACAAAAAAGTTTATGTTCCTCTTAGTTGACCTGTTATATGTAGCATCCGAGAGTACTGGTTTAACTCTGTTTCTGTGCATGGGAAGATATGGAGTAGATAGATTATTAATTCTCTTAGTAAGAAAGTTCTGGGAATTTCTTTTCCCCTGTTATTACTATTTCTATCTTTTAAAACTCTAGCATTACTTGAGAAGCAGGTTTTTTTTTTAAACACATGCATAAACTGATGTATAAAGAAAGTTCATATATTATTAGACAAGAATAAGGTAGTCTTATCGCTCTTCATTTTCAGTAGCTGGTAATTTTACCATTTTGAAACAGCTAAGCCAATCTAAGAATGTTAAATAAGTAGCATGAGCTCTTATTTCTAATAAGTTCAGAGTTGCTCTATTTGTTCCTGCATCTTAAGGCTTGAGTTATTAAAGGACAATAGATATTAGGTAATCATATCATAGTTGTCAGTCTGAGAAACCTGGATAGAGTTTGGAGAATCTCTTATTTTTTTAATTACACTCCCCCCCCCCCAAGCTACCTAAGTGATACATGTTCACTGCTCCTCAGTCTTACCAATGGGAGGCACTTAAGTGGATACAATTTTGAGTAGAATGGAGAAGACCTAGTAATAGACTGTAAACTGCAAAAGGTATATACACTAATCCTGAATCATCCCTCTGTATGTTTCTTAGTAAAAATGGGTCAAGAAGGAACAACTCTGGGACTCTAAGAGTTGGCCTCTGGGCTTGGATACTGATGGATCTGATTTTCTACGACTAAACTTAATAAATTGTCCCATGGCAGTGTTTTTCAAACTGTGAATCAAAAGACATTAATGGTTCACAAAATCAATTTGAAATGTCACGACTAGCACATTATATTAAAAAAAATAGGAATGGGAATGAATAGAAGATACCAGAGATACCAGAATGGATCACAATTTTATTTCAAAGGTTGGTGACAATATGCTTTACTGAGTCATTTATATGAATTTTGTTTCTTACTAAAGGTCATATTCAAAAGAATTTGGAAGTCACTTCCCTACAGTATTTTATCTTTTCCTGTCCAGGTGCTGAGTCATTTATTGACAGTTCATGTCTCATCCTCCTTTTAAGTCCGCAAATTTCTTGAAGTGGGATTAATGTAGGAATTATTTTTCCTCGGTCACAGAGATTTCCTTAATACCCTATACACGATGGGTGCTAAGTAAATCTGCTTAAGATTTATTTTTTATTTTGTCTCTAAGTAAACTTCTAAAACATACTTTCAAAGTTATCAAGTGCTACATGCAATTCTATTTTGTATAGCTAATCCCTATTTTATATGTAGGCTGGCATTAAAACAAGCATTGCTGTTTAACCATATTTTCCTTATTTTTTGGAACTGTGGCCCAAGAGCATAAAGGAACTCAGTAGAAATGGGTTCCACTGAAGTTACTGTGAAGATTTGAATTTTTGTTTTTCGAAGAGCTGTTTCAGCTGCTGCTCAGTTGTGGCTTCTTTCTGCTGCATCAGTTCAGCTGTCCCTTTGGTCACTCCCCAGGCATCTGGCTTTGACATTGAAGGGTTGTATGGCCTGCCGGAGGCTATCCTGAGATTCTGCCAGTATTCTTTCCTGGCCCTGTATTAACAAAACACAGATTAGATTTGCCCTGAGTGTGGTTCTCCATGCCACTGAGCTTGAATACCTCCACGGAGCCACCTTTAGACTCTTAAAAGTGTGTACATTAATTCACATTTGTTAATTTTGGATAAAACGTTTTCCTTTTCCAGAACTGTAGGTCTATAATCAACTCAAATATTTTATTGTACAAGGATGCAGTTATCAAGAGAAGAATTTAGAAATAAATGCATTTTCTCTCTAGTCTGCAATACCTCTCCATCCAAGCACTGCCTACATAAACTAGCTGAGGTGACATTTGCTCTTTCTCCCAAACCCAGCATTACATCTATACCCTCTGCCTGATAGATCCTGCACCTTCCTCCTTTCTAATTGTATTGTCTTCTCCTAGCTCAGGGCCTCATCACCTTTGGTATCTGTTCTAACAAAGGTTTCCTCATAGGTACCCCAGTCTTAAGGTTATATAAAAGCTGTTAACTTGCAAATCTGACCTTGTCCTGGACCACTTGAGACCCTCCTGGATCCTCAAGGCCTTTGGCAGGAAGTCACAGATAGCTCAGTAGCACAAATAAAAGGTCTCCTGCTATTCCTGGCAGATGTCTTCTGTCAAGGTCTGTTGCCACTATTCCCAAACTTCAAGTTTCTCTCTACATGGTTGTCCTTCTTCCTTTTTTGTGCTTCCCAGTAGGCTGTTCCTCTGTCTGGCAGTGTACGTCATCCTTCAAAGTTCAGTTCCAGCATCACCTCTTAAAAACCCCTTATTAACACCTCCTGCCTTTTGAACTGTGAGCCATTAGCTTAGACGCCACAGTACCTGTGCATATCTTTATCCTTAGACCTACTATACTAACTTGAACTTACCTGTTTATCTGTTTGACTGCTAGACTGGCAACTTCTTGTTTACTATGGCAACTCTAGCTTACTATGAGCGCTGACAAGTGTCTGATACAATCTATAATCATTGTGCTCATGTTAGATAAACAGTGGAACTATTTCCTGTGTTGAGGTGCTTACCCTCTACTCCCTTTTCTGTCTTGTGGAAGCCTACCTAGCCCTTCAAAACCCAGCCCTTAAAAACCCTTTCTTCTAAAATATCTATTTGGCAGAGGTAGTTAATGCCTTCATTGTAAATTTTTTTTAATACATGCCTTACCAAAGCAGTGACCAAGTATAATACGTTGATCTTCTTATTCTGTTTTGCCCCATAGACTGTGAGAGCCTCTAAAGCAGAACTACAGATTTTCCTTTCTTTATTCCCAGAGCCCTGCACATTGTCTTAAAAAAAAATCTGTTTATTGCTCATCTCACTCACTGGAATGTAAGCTCTGAAGCCAAAGACCTTTCCTATCCTACCATAGTATTCCCAGTCACAAGAATTATGCTTGGAAGAGAACAGACACTGAATTAACATTTGCTACACTTCAATCTTAACCAGTTCATTCAGTGTTAATGTGCACCACATGGATGGTGCTTTCCTAGAGCATGAAATCACATTTCATTTTGACTTACACAATTTATAGTCTATATTCTTAAGGCCTTCTCCATAAATCACTCCGTAAGTCTGTTTCATTAACATCTCAGTGAGATGTTTAAGGAAAACAACTGATTCTTTGTTATCACACAACAAATTAGCTGTACTTTGAACTTGAAAATATTCCTAAGCTACATGAGTTTGTCTTGACAAATTTGGTTTAATTGTTCTTACCTGGCTCTAATCCATGGTTTGGTGTGCATGTCCAAACCACTTCCCCAGCTGCCATGCTTTTCTGAAGCTGGTGGTAAAAATCCCCTTTCAGGGGCCAGCTCCTCTGCAATGGCCCTGATGTGGTAGGGCTCAAATCCACAGCACCCACCAATGAACCTAACTCCCAGATTGTAGGCATCTCTGGCATATTTTTGAATATCCCATCTGGTTGCAACTCTGGGTTCCAGTCCTGTAAAATTAGTGACATTTTACCTGAATTATTTTTTTGAAGTATTCAAGATAAACAGTTGTAATATATATGTAGTTGCAATAAAAGAGTTAAGTTACCAATATTCCATTCTCAGCTTTTATAAACTATCAGTTACTTTATGTTTATCCTGTTCTCAGTGTTGTGAAAACCAGTTTCAGTATGGTTTCTTATGACCTCTGCTCACTAATGTGCTTACTCTCATGTAGTCTCCTCCTACGCTAGCCTTAGGGTCTGTGAATATGACAGAAGGTAGGGTTTTGTGACTTTGGAGGCTAGGTCATAAAGGACAACATGGTTTCTGCTGTGTTCTCTCTTGGAACACTCAGTTGGGGATATCCAACTGTCATGATGTGAGAACATTTTGAGTAACACAGTAAAAAAGCTGATGACGAAGATCCGCAAGGAACTCACACAAATAAAAGCAAAACAAGAAGCCCAATCATAAAATGGGGAGAAGAACTAAAAAGACACTTCTCTAAAGAGGAAATACAAATGACCAACAGGCACATGAAGAATTGCTCAATGTCACTAGCAATAAGGAAGATGCAAATCAAAACCACAATGAGATACCACCTTACACCAGTGAGAATGGCCCACATCCAAAGAACGGGCAACAACAGGTGCTGGTGAGAATGTGGAGAGAAGGGGACACTCTTACACTGCTGGTGGGAATGTAAACTGGTCCAGCCTCTATGGAAAGCTGTATGGAGGGCCCTCAAATTAAAGAAAGTGGAACTACCATTTGACCCAGCAATTGCTCTCCTGGGAATTTACCCAAAAGAGACTTCAATGTGGGTACAAAGGGACACCTGTACTTGGATGTTTATTGCAGCACTATTTATAATTGCAAGGACATGGAAACAACCAAAATGTAGCAAAACGATGACTGGATGAAAAAGATGTGGTATATATACACAATGGAATATTACTCATCAATTAAAAATGACAAATTAGATGATTTTAGGATAACATGGATGGACTTAGAAGAATTCATATTAGCAGAAACAAGTCAAAAAGAAAAAAAAACACAAACCAAATGGTTTCACTACTATATGGGACATGGGAAAGATAAACAAAAATCCCTGAGGAAAAGTCAAAACAAGCCAACAACCAAATTGAAGTATACAACCTGGGTGGGGGGGGCAGTGATGGGACAGAGTGGGAACTGTCAGGGAGGAGGGGTGAACCCAGAGATCACAGAGATGAGAAATTTATTTATAAATAAATTATTTAAAAAAATTAATTTTCACCAAAAAAAAAAAAAGAAAAGAAAAGAAAAGCTGATGAGCTTAGGAACTGAGATTCCATGTTAGTAGACAGCAAGAAAGTAAAATTCCCAGTAGCCAAATAAGAACATGGAAGGGGATCCCCTAGTCTCTGTCAGGCCTTAAAGTAACTAGAGGTGTAGGTAGTTTCTGAGCTGTAATTTCTTAAGACACCAGAATAAAAATAAGTCAGCTAAACTGCTTCCAAATTCATGACCCACAGAAACTATGACATTTAAATGTTTATTATTTACTGTTTTATAGTGATTTCTTTTACAGTGATAAATTACACAAAATCTTTGCCATTCTCATTCCATGGTTCTCCCAGAGTGGCTATTTTATATCTTACTTCTCTGAGGGTTCCTACAGAATATGGGGTGTGCTAGAAGAACCGAATTTTGGAATAGGGGGCTGACCATGCTTTAGCCTGCTGGCCTCTCTGGCTTGATTTTCAAGGTAGACTCAACCTTACTTCCCAAACATGGTTTATTCCTCTGCATAGACTGCAAGTATGCCCTCACTTCATCTGCTTGGTCTCGCCACTCAAATTTGTTATACACATTTGTTATACAGAAACCCAATGATTATACAGAAACCCAATGTTATACAGAAACCCCCCACCTCCAAGATTTAGAGTATCTGAGCAATGTTCAAAATAGGACACAAGACTCTTAGAATTTTGGAAATAATCTGTCCTAATATTCTTATTTTTTGGAAGAGAAATTAAGATAGAAGAATTAAAGCTTTTCACTAAGGTTATACAAATCAGCAAACGCAAGTCAGCTGGAACCAAAACCAAGAACTTTCCTGATTCCCACCTCATCCTACAAGTATAACTGATTGTATATCTGGATTTTGTATATCTGGATTGTATATCTGGATTTTGATTTGCCCTTGACTTTATATTTAAGTTCCTTTTTTTTTTTTTTTTTTTTTTTTTTTTTTTTTTTTTTTTTTTTTTTTTTTTTTTTTTTTTTTTTTTTTTTTTTTTTTTTTTTTTTTTTTTTTTTTTTTTTTTTTTTTGCGTATTGGTCCCATCTTTTCCTTTTACTGCTATCTAAGCTTAGTAGTAGTAGTTTGGGCTGTAGGGAACGATCTGGGGCAAGAAATGAAGAGATACACAGCCATTTCTTTACTGTGGGAAAGCACTATGGCTATAGACTTGACACTTACCAAACATGAAGACATTAAGACAATTTAGAAAAAAATCTTACCAAAGGGGAATTCTGGAAGATCAATAAACCCCTGCTTGCTGCAATCGGGGGTGTGGTAGGCCAAGGGCTGAGCCATCAGGTGGGCTTTCAACCTGGCAGCCTCCAAGCCTTCTTTCATGAGCTTCACTGTCTGCAAACTAGTGGTGGGGTCAAAGTGGCAATTCACACCGATGATGGAAGCGCCTACAAATGAGAAGAACACTTTAGCTTGAGGGACTCACTAGATACCAGTAGACTCAACTCTCTAAATTAGGGAGGTTTTATTTATAACCGTGAACTAGAAGTACAGCATTTGGTTGTTGCTCCCTGAAAACCTATCTTACCTTTGAGCAAGAATGATGACTAACAGGCAGCAAGTACTTTCTGTGAAAAGTGCTCTGAAGTGTCTGGTATAATTGAAGTGTCATTTATGCACACTTGACTGTCCATCTTTTTTATTAAAAAAATTATTTTTTTAACTTCAAGTTTTAGTATTCAATTTTTCAATCTTTGACATTATATTGCAAGCACACTAATTTTTCAATACTCCCAGCTGCTAGACTGTACCTGTGGTTACCATACCACTCATTTGAGGAATAAATCAATGTTCCCTTTCATCAGGCCAATTTAATAATACCACTAACTTTCTTGGGCACAACAGCAGAATGTAATTTAGAAAAAAGTTTTTCTATATCATGTTTTCTGGAGGAATTTTGTGTTTAGAGTTTTTAATTAGGAAAAAAAATCAAAAATCCTTTGACTTCAGCTAATAGAAGTGGCTAACAGCCTATTACTCATTTTGACAAGCTTCTCATTTACATTTTAGCCTCCAAGACTCACAACTTTATGGGACTGTTGCCAAGTTTTATTTCCTGTAAAATTTGTATATAAAACAACAAATTTTACAAAAATATTTGTATATAAATTTGTATATATTGTATATATTTACAAAAAAATTTTTCATGCTCTTTATGTTGTTAATTATATATGGACCAAACATGATTGCAATCATTGTACTGATTTTGGAGGTTTCTTTCTCCACAAGATTTAAGGAGGCAATACGATTTCAGAAAATTTGCAGTCTATTTTCACAGGATAGAATAAATTCCCAATAGAACTTTTCTTCCTTTAATTTTTAATTGCAGTTAAAGGTTCATCCCTGTTAGAGTACCTATCAGAACTTCATTCCTGTTATGGCTGAAGAATAGTCCATCAAATAGACATATCATATTTTATCTATTAATTCATCATTTGGACACTTGGGTTATTTCACCTTCAAATATAATTTTTTTGATGGACTCATGGCCTAAAATTTTGTATTGTGGACATAAAGATACCACGTATAGGACAGGAAAGATTCTTTTTGGTTATAATGAGAGTGATATTAATGTCCATCTTCCAGGAGCAGCAGAGTTAATATCAACAAACTATGGCATCTGCAGTCCTCAGTGGACTGGGTTTTCAGTTTGCTCAAATCAGGCCTCATTCCTCATCATTCCTCTGAATCAACTTTTATTAAGAGCACCACTGACTTCAGTCTTGCCAAATTTAGTATTTGTTTCTCTGTTTACATCTTACTCAACATCTCAGCAACATTTAACCTTGTGGATCATCCTCTCCTTCATCAACAACCTCTCCTGGGCATCTGAAAACTTCTATGAGCTGTGAGTTTTCCTTCTGTCTTCCTGGATGCTTTTTTTCTATTACATAATGTCCTCTCAATGTTATTATCATCCAGGATTCCAACGAGCCATCTTCCCTTTTTCATCTGTACCTCCTTTTCTACCTTAGAGCTTTCAACACTATCTGTATCCAGAACAGTCCCAGATTTTCTCTTTAACTCTGACCTTTCATTTGGTTTCCAGAGTTGTCTATTCAATAGCTTATTTAACATCTTCATTTGAATTTTAACAATCTTTTTCTTCTTCCTTTTTAAAATTTTTTTTGCATGTCCTGCTGCCAAAGTTTCTCCTTCCTTGCTTGTTATCATAAATGAATTAATCATATGTTTGCTACTCATTGGAGGTCTAGTAGGTATAAAAGGACTTGCAAGGGGTAATAAAATATAAATATAGGCCATAACTCTTGACACCAGTTTAGCATAGTGCTCCCCAAGACATACTTTATGAAAATAAGGTAGTACGGTCAACTACATTAGACATTATGTATAGTCAGAATATGGAAACAATCCAAATGCCCCCAAATAGACAAATGGATTGGAAAACTGTGGTATATTCACAAAGTGGAATATTATTCAGCAATCAAAAATTTGATGCATTTGTGATAACATGGATGGACCTAGAAGGAATCATATAGTGGAAATAAGTCAGAAAGAAAAAAGAGAAATATTGGATGATCTCGCCTATATGCAGCATATAGGACAAGAAAAAGTTAAAACTAGCAAACTGACAGAACTAAAGCATAAAGCATAAAGCAAGAGAGGGTAAAAAAGTTAGGGGAGGGATGAGCACAAGAGATGAGGAGGATGGTGACCAGGTATTGGGAGAACCTTCGGGTATATAGCGATGTGAAAAATAAACATACGTGCAATCAACTAAAAAAGTAAAATTTAAAAATAAATATTAATTATTAAAAAATAATAAAATTAGAGTCACTATATTTCCTTCTTGGTGACTATTGCTAAATACAAACATATCAAGTTCTAGGAGTTCTGTGTCAGAGGGACTAGTTTGTCTTAAAACAGTATTTTCTAAATGTATTTGATCACAGAACCCTGTTGACATCCTCACAGTTTGGAAAATGCCTTCTAGGGATATTCTGGATATGTGGTATAATTAGAAAGTATCATAGTTCCTGAGAGGAAGGAGTGATCATTTGAGATAGTGATATTTACGTAAGGGTACATGGAGGTATAATTTGAACTAATATTAGAAGATGTTAATAGATTAGACAGTTACTTATTATGGACTTATAATTTGCTAGGTGCTGTGCTAACTATAGGGTTCCTAATGTTGAGCCAAACAGATAGTCTCTACTCTCAAAGACCTGACAAACTAATCAGTGGGTCAGGCATTAAAATGATAAATGAGATAAATGGGGGATTATCTGAAGGATATAAGCAGGGCACAGTGATATTAAACACTATGGCTTCCTACTCTGAACAGAGTGACAAGAGGAAAATGAGACAAAGACCAAGAATCCCTGCTGATTACCATGGGGGTGATGTTGGCTTCCTTTGATCTTTTTGAAACAAGATAGCTTGTTTCTTTCCCCATTGTTATATTTCCAGTCTATAATTAGTATTCTACAATCTTACGTCTAAATTTAAATAATTGCTTTTATTAGTGACAAATATGAAGTGGTTTTCACAGCATATCCAGAGTTGGGTAAAAATCAGAAATTAAACAAATAATCAATCAAAATATCTCTTCCAGAGAGAGCGAGTCAGATTCTTCTGTCACTGAGCTATTCCTTGGCATCAAAATAAGGCAGCTTTGAAAACAATCTGAAAGTTTTACCTAACTGGAAAAAAAAACCCCAATATCAAGACTGAAAATTATATAAAAAGATAAATTAGGTAGGCAGTATTTCATATCAAAGAGTTTTTTGATTTATTATACCAATTACAAAAAAAAAACAAAGCATACCAGTAATTTATGAGACAGAGAAACTTTGGCAAAGAGGGCAACTGACAAAACCTATTAAAGTTTAAAGACCTCTGCTTGACATGCATTCAAAACAAAACACATTTCTTCTTAATTCTCTTTTTCATTTACCAGGATTCTCATTTTAAAGTGACAAACCTCTTGTATAAGTCTACTTCACCCTTTGAAAAGACTGGTATGTATATTTTTGAAACATTTCTTTTCCTTTGGTACTCAATGACATTGTTAATAGATCTAAAAAGACAAATGAGTGGTTTTCCTTTTTAACCAAAGTAGTTGTCTACTAACTTATAGATAGATGTGCATTTGTATGTTATTTTAAAAGCCTTTCCAGCTGCAAATCAATCAAAATCCATCATCACCTGCTTTAACAAGGCGAACTGCGCACTCGCCCGGGGATACTCCGTGCAGATCTCCCTCAGGGCCGATGCACATGGAGGCTGCCACAGGTTTCCCAGATGCTTTTAAGGCTTCAACTGCCCACACAGCTTCTTCAACATGTTCAAAATACTGAAATAAGAAAAGGAAAATGTGCTTCAAAATGTGTTTCTCCCAAAACACTTTGCAAACTATTCTAGTTTTAGTAATATGATGATCAGCAATGAGCATTTTTCAAACTGAGTCATGACCCACATTTTTGAAACAGAAGAGAGTGGTGTGTGATTTCTAACTGACTTATAGTCTAAAGATTCAAAGAACATTGTACTAGATTAAATCAAATTTAGCAAAAAGCCCTAAGTTGGAAAAAGTCTTCAAAAACTAAACATTAGTCGTGCTAGTTAAGGTTGGCCTAGTCTCACATGCTTCTCATGAACTTCAAAAGCAAAGAAAGTGTACTGAATGTACTTGTCTTTGATCATATCTTTGTTTACCTCTGCAATCAAGAAGTCCACATTCTTCTTCATAAAAACCTCTAGTTGCTGCTGAAATACTTTTTTTACTTCAGTTTCACTCTTGCAGCTAAGATATGAAGGTGTCTGGCTCACTCCCCCTGCCACCAAAGCATCTCCCTCATCAGCCACTTGTCGGGCAATGTCACAAGCAGCTTCGTTGACTTTCTGCCCCTAAATGGATAAATAAAGAAAACGTCTATATTTTCATGTGAAAGTGAAACAAAATTATTACTCAAATGCCTGTATGTCCTTGTGCAATTCTAATAGTAATTTTATTCTGGAAAATAACAGTGGTGAAATAGTTTAATATTTACCAAGGTCAGTAATTTGCAATAATATTAAAAGTAGTGATGAAAGAAATAAATCTAATAATTGTGGTACTATGATATTACATTAAACCAAAGATCTGTGAGAGGGCAAAGGTCTTTATATAAAAAGATCTGTTACCTGTCAATTCCTAAGCTGTACTTAAAAAAAAAAATACCTAGTAAATAGTGATGATTAATTATAATAAAATTAAATGATTATTTTATTTT
This sequence comes from Uropsilus gracilis, assembly GCA_004024945.1. Taxonomy (NCBI): domain Eukaryota; kingdom Metazoa; phylum Chordata; class Mammalia; order Eulipotyphla; family Talpidae; genus Uropsilus; species Uropsilus gracilis. The sequence goes on from PVHY01008663.1 coordinate 34,502, forward strand.
AATTTTTGTTTTTTATCATTATATATTTCCTCAATTAACAGATAAATGTATTACAGGTAAGATATTTAATTAGGCATTAAAAATTGACACTCATCCTAATTTAAAGATAAAACCAGCACGATAAGTTACACAAACTTCTAGAAATTAAATTTTTTTTTCCTTTTAGTGGTGAAGAAGTCACCAACTTGATTGGGTAAGTAAATGAACATCACATAGTTTATTTTAGTGAGTAGAAAAGATTTCAGGTTCATTAATTCCTTGAACCTATACTTTGCCTCGACACTGTGCCACATTTAAAACTATAATATTAGCAAGGATGTGGAGAAAAAAGAACCCTCATTTACTGTTGGTAGGGACGTAAATTTGTGTAGCCACTATATAAAACAGTATAGAGTTTCTTCAAAAGTTAAAAATAGCTCTATCATATGACTGATCAATTCCACATCTGGGGAATTCCACCTTAAGGATATGAAAACACTAATTTAAAAATGTGTGTGCTTCCCCATGTTCATTGCAGTACTATTTACAATAACCAAAGTATGGAGACAACTCAAATGCCTTATAATGACAGATGAATGAGTAGAGAAGATGTGGTATATATATATATATATATATATACATATATACACATATATACACATATATATATGTATATACATATACATGTATATATGTGTATATATGTGTATATATGTATATATATATATATATATATATATATACCACATCTTCTAATTTGACCTGTTTCATCAAATGTCTTTCTTTTAACTCAGGAGCTTTAGCTAAAGCTAGCTAGAATGTTATTAACATGTGTATACGTTCTGTATTATTTAAGACAAAAACCAAACTCTGAAGAAGCTCAACATTTTTTTCTATGAGAAGGTTGATGATGATAAATATGTCTACTATGCCCACATAAAAGTTCCATGTATGGTTTTACTCACTGATATCTTCTCTGCAACATAGTTTCCTCTGTTTTCCAGCTTGTCCTCACTGGCATAAAAGGTGAACGTCTGCATGACATTTGATCCAGCTCTGAGAAACTCTCGGTGAAGCTGGCGAACTGGAAGATTGAATGAAAAAAGGTATTAATTTCTAGCAGTTTACTTACCCATATTTTCAAGAGGTTCTTAGATGAAGAAATATAAAAATATCTCTTTAAAATTAAAAATGTTGTTTGGCATCTGTGCAACCTGAAAGCTAATGAGGAGTTTGGGGTTTGTTGCCAGGTAAAGAGTTTATTTCTACCATGAATGTGAGGCAAGGGAAGCAGGAATTATTTCAGCATTTTTGTTAAGCAGAAAAGGGTGGGAAAGGGAATATCCTACAGAGTGACCACCTGAGCAGAGAGGGAGAGGAACTGGCTTGACAGGGAGAATGGCAAGTAGTGTGGGGACCTGGAATTGAGGGTATGTTGAAGGTGACGTTAAAAAAGTGAGCAGATAAAATACAAAAGGACTAGTAAGTCATCCCAAGAAGTCTGGGCTTCAGACCACAGGTATCAGGGAGGCAGTCACACTCTGGAAGCAACTAAGTGATATTATTATCTGTGTGTTTGGATGATAATTCTAGTAACAGAGTGGAAGAAGAATCCATGCAAGGATCCCAAGCATAGGCCAATGAATGAATTCCAAGTGGTAAAACTTTCACTGCTTGAAAGAAATATGGTGGGATTATTTCTCCCTATACAGTCAATTTGTTCAGTTTAAAGATTGCTTGCTCCAAAATAGTGTCCATTTGAAATCTAAAGGCAGTGACCCCAAAAGGTGAAGATAACTCTTTGCTCTTAATCATTTTGATTATTCTATCATACTTCTTAAAACTTCAGTGTTTCTGGAAGTATGACCAAACAAACTCACCAGGTGGCAGTCATTATATAGCTTCAATTCCAGGTCCAGCACACCTGGACTCACTGCCAAATTCAATGCTGATTCCACCATGCACAAGAATCACAACTTTTGGCATAAACTTTAGTGGGAATATTTAAGTATGGAAATTTCTGAATACTCTTTACATTTTTATTTTCTGTCTTCTCTCATAAAAATACCAAGTCTCTATCCTTCACTCAATATGTGACTGGTCTCTACACAATGACACAACCTATACTAATTAATTATATTCATTTTATGACTTTAAATTCTTCATTATACTTGTTTGATTTTACCATTTTAGAAGCTAGTTAGCTAAATGTAAACAAGATGTGTGTGAATGTGTATATATATTTATATATTCTAGTTATATTTATCCAGAATATAGTTAGGTACTTTTCTGGTAAATGTACCTGAAAAATGCAAGTGTTAGGAGTTCCACAGAGAACATTAAAAGGTCACTAAAACTTGTCAGTATTTCTTCAGTGGTATAATAAATTTGCCACAGGATCATTTGAACTCCTGTCAGGATATTTATAACTGTATCCCAATTAGTCTAGGTCATCATATGCTTTGATGTAATAAAAAAGTACTAACATACTTGATTACAGGGGATGGGAACTTCTTGGGACCTTAGTGAGAGTGTAACATACTATGTAACATAGGTACTTCATTAACTAAAAAAAATTCCCCAGATTCTGGATTCTAAGATACATTATGGTCCAAATGGTTTGGGATAAAGGATGTGAATCTGAGTATAACCTTCCTTTTCTTACTGCTCCAGCACTGAAAAGTCAGCCTAGGTACCATTCCTACAAAAATGGTTCAGGTGCAGGTCAACTTGTAAGGAAACTTTTCAGAGATCAGATTAATTCTAGCTATCACTCAGGCTAAATTAGAAAGGCACTTGCAGATGCAAATTAATTTGCATAAAATAGCATGAAGACTGACCACCCCACTCATTCTGAGTAGGAGTGTTTCAATCTCCAAATATATCTACTATTCCATAAACATGTTCTTGTTCAGATGCATTACAGATTTGTGGGGTTTTTTTTTGTTTGTTTGTTTTTATTTTTGAGACTAGGTCTCACTGTTTTTGCCTGTGGAACTGCAGGCTCACGTTGCCCAGGGTACCACAGACTCAAGCAATCCCCAGCCTTAGCTTCCGGGTAGCTGGGATTACAGGCATGAGCCACCATGTCCAGCTATATTTTTTTGGAAGTAGGTCTCACTACATGCCCCAGGAGGGATTTGAACCATGATCCTTAGCCCCGGCTGCTTCCTAGGCTGAAGCTTACAGGCACAAGCCACCGTGCCCGGCTAGATTTGTCTTTTCTAATGCATCCTATAGTCTACTGTGCTTGATGAAATTTAAACTAGGCACTGGCAGGGTGGAGTATATGGGATTTCAGTTCCTAGAAGCAAGGATTAAATCAAATGACTCAGTACCATGGGGTTTTCATTAATTCTTGAAAAGTATGGAACAGTCATAAGAAAAAGTAGAGCAAATGCTAGCACACCTAAACAAGCTCAAAATACTCAAGACACAGATGGTGAGGAGATAAGCCATGCTGTTTCTGCACTAATAAAACCAAAGCAAATCAATATTAGAGTAGGTTCTTCTGAATGCCTTTAGTATTTAACTTCTTACATATGGTGTAAAATCTGTGGCTTCACTAACAGCCTTACTTGGTTTATACAGGAGAGATTGTTAAGATCAGCCTGACCCAACAGCATTTTATTCTGAGTTTAATCTAGCAGGTGAACCTGAAGAAAAAAAAAAAGAAGAAGCAAACTATGGAAATATGTATAATCCTCATCCTTCTAATGGAATAGTAACTACTCCATTGTGCTCCTTAAAGCCCATTACTGCAATGTTTCTCCAAGTGTGATTAACCTGCAGCGACTTGGGTGCAATTATAAACATTCAGGTTTCTAGAGCCCTTTTGAGACCTGAGAACCCGAATCTCTGTTCGTAGGATCTGGGAATCAATCTAGTTTTTAACAAACTCAGTGAAATTAAAATTTGAGAATACTTTTTGGCTTCCCGAGTCTACTGATTTCATTTTTTTTAAAGGGTGGAACACAGTATTGTTTTTACTTTCATTTGGAAATATAAAAGTTGTGTACATTTTCTGGGCTTCATAATACTTTAGGTACTGTTTAGGGACCATGTCATTTGAACATATTTATCTAGCCATAGATTGATAAAACTAAGAATACTATCAAAAGAACAAACAACTCAGCCAAATTAACAATAACAATAGTTAATACTTCCAGTGTTCAACAAACACCAGATACTACTTTTACAGGACATGTATCTAAGCTTCATAATAACCTTACAAGGTAGATGTCAGTATTTTCACAGTTTTAAAGAAGAAGAAACTGACTTCTAGGAAGCTAAGTACTTTCTCCAGTGCCACACAAGTAATTCCGGCTGTGTCAGAATTTTCTGGTCTCTGTGCTTCATCTCAAATTTCTGAGGCTCTGTTTCATCTCAAAGTTCACTGTGTGTGCTTAGTTTTCATCCTTTATCATTGAGTTCATTAAAATATGCTTTTCTTGAATAAATATAAAACAAATTTCATCTTGTATAATAGTCTCAAGAATTTCTTTGAAAACTCAACTTCGTTCAAAGTGTTGGCTGCTGGTGGCTGCCAGCTAAGGTCCTCACTAGGCCAAAGGAAACCTCCTTTCCCTGAGAGTGGGAGGACTGACAGCTTGTTTTCAGTGCTTGGTTTCTTGGAGGGAGAGAGCACAAAGGCCCAGTCCTCTTCACTCAGTGTGGGACAGCTGTGAAGAACCTGTACAATTCCAGAACACCTTGAGGGTTTAGCAAGGCCTCTAAGTCCAAAGTGCTTCAAAAGAATGGCCTGCAAAGTCATATGATCAGGTTTTATTGTGACTGCTCAGCTGTATACATCACCCATAACTTTTAATCTGTGAGAAAGACACACAGCAATGGTAGAAATAAAAGGAGAATGTGAAGGGCTACTCGCAGAAACAGATGGTAGAGCAGGCTCAAAGTCTGATTGACAAAGCCACTGCAACATTTCAACAAGGAAAGATTTCTTCTACCCCATTCCCTGCCCCTCCTCTTGCAGGGTCAATGATCCTACCTCCAGCCTTCTGGATTCTCCTGGACATGGTGTGATGCCAGGATCCAATATAGGAGGCCCTTCCCATGATGCTAATGATGGGTCCTCCTTCTGAAATGATGCCTTGGGACCAGGTACTAGAATGAGGTGCCATTGGGCAGCCATGTGTCAATAATGCCTGGACCCCCAAAGGTGAGACCCTCCATGAACCCCAAGATAGTTACCACTCAGCCAGGAATGACTCAACCTGATGCAAAAGAGAGGCTCTTTATTAGTTTTATATTACTTGTTCTGTTTCACTGGGAGATCATGGTGCTTTCACGTTTGTTTCCTAACAACATGACAGGGAAGATTTGCAACCCCCTACCAATTAAACAGAATAGTTTTGGAGTAGAACATGTAGGAAAGCAAAAATAATTTTCATTTCTAATGTAAAACTAAAATTATTCTTTGAAGAAATTAGTTGCATTACAGTTTAATTCCTCCTTGTCCCCAACCCTAATCTAAGAAGTATTGTTTCTTGAAAGCAATATCTATTAAAATGTTTGAGTACAAATCTCTGGTTTATAATTTTCTTCTGAGTGGTTTAATCAGCTGGTATCAGAGACTAGTCATAGGAAACCATTGGAAAACATCAGTTGGAGTGAGATTGCCTTCTAGTCAGCTGATGAACCTCCAGGCCATCAACACGAGAGCACTCAAGGGGGGTAGTTCTTAAAAACTTTCTCACCTATTTTGAACTAGAAGGGGATGTCCTTGGGAGGGAGTCTACCAGCAGATGCAATATCTCAGATGTTTGAGATGTTCAGGAAGTAGTAACTGTAAGGACTGTGGAATCAGATGGCTATTGCTCGGGACCATCAGTTTACTGGGGAAAGACAATGAAAGGTTAAGGGTGGTGAATCACCAATTTGAGGTAAAGTATGAAAGGCTGAGGGTCTCCTGGGTGGCTTATATAGAGACTCACCTCTTGCAGCTAGAGAGCAGTAAAAGCTGTTGGTCTGGCCCAGGACTAAATTATGCAGGGAGCAGAGCTCCAGTGGAGTTGGATTTTCAACTAGGCAAGCCTTCTATTGTCAAAATCATGGCTTGGTTAGGAAGAATGAGGACCTGAGATTTGGGAGGAAGACAGAAGGGCAGATTTCACGTGTGAGCCCTGAAAATCCAGATCTCTTCTAAACTCTGGGCCTGCAGTATTCGGTTCCTCTGTTTTAAAGATTAATGTTTCCATCTTGCTTGGGGGTGATGCAGAGGGCCTTTATCCCCCTCAGTTTCCATCATACCTTCTTTCCTGGCCATAAAATATTTGTGGTTAAAGACAAAGTGAAAATAAAATATGTGATGTAGTTATAGGACAAGTAGAAAGTTGAATTCAAATAGGGTGGGAGCTATTATACAATGAAGTCAACAAATTAGTAAACATACAATGGAAGAGGTTTTATCTGCAGGAAAGTGATCAAAGCTTTCCTGTGGAATATACAGTGAATTAAGGAGGGTAAGATGGACACAGAGGAGAATAGATAATAAACACACAAAGCAAAGAGACGAAGAACTGAGAGTCTTGGTGAGCTGAGGTGGGGGAGTGCTAGAGGGAGAGCAGAAAAGACAGGAGATAGTAATCAGGAGTGGGGTACCTGTGCTTTGAGATTTCAGGTGTGGAATGCTGTTGTTGATGGCAAGGTGTAAGAGTGAGTTGTTGAGGTGAGGGTGGAGGAAAAGTTCATTAGCGATGAGGAGGAGACCAAGACATTGACATGATGAGAGCTGGATAGATAAGCTAGATGGAGGATGAAGTCCCCTACAGTGGTAAGGGAGGGCAGAGGAAGGCAGCAAGCCAGGTTCAAAGCTCATCTAGAGGAGGGGCAGAGACCAAGAGGTAGATGTAGGTGACAGCAAAATGAGAGCCATTGTACTTATCTAACATCGAATCTGAAGCCCTGCGCAAGCACAGAGTTGAGCAGGCAATAATAATTAGGAACATGAGGAATGGAATGTCCCTGTTTGTTAGTATGCTCCCAGACTTGGATCCACACAATGCTTTTATGAGAACCCAGAATAGAACTATACACCAACCTGCTTCTGGATGTTCCACAGCAGCTTCTGGGGTCCATGGGCCCGCCTTCACATAGCCCCTCTTCTCCAGTGCAAAGACAAACCCTCCATCTCCAATCACAACCTCCCCAGAGTTTAAGCGCTCTAGGATGCCCTAGAGTGACAGATGGGGGAGAGGTAAAAGAGACCTATTTGAGTTTTCAAGGCAATTATCTATATACTTTCAATATCATATTCCTACGAAGTATGATTTCTTTAGAATTCTCATTCTTAAGAATGTGATGTGGGTATATTTTAAACGTAATTTGTGACTACCAGCACACAACCAGGGTGTTCATGTGATGAAAATTTGTGTGTATATGTGTCAGGGGTGGGGCATATTAAAGAGTCTTTGAAGAATATTGTGGAAGGATGGTATGTCTGGAGAAATGTCTTCAGAGGGAGTAAATGAGAGGGTTTTTTTTTTTTTTATAAAGCCTCAAATGAATATTTAAGCACACATACCTGTGAAGGCTAATCTTTTCATTCTATCAATCAACTAAAGAGGATTAAAACTGATAATGAAGCAAGCTAACAGGGATATATAGTACTAGTAAGGCATTTTGAAGGCTGAAAAGCCAGAAGACATTTCAAAAATACAAAGGAGACTGCTACCACAAAGGGGGATTGTCATGGTACCAGTCTGTTTGTGGTGCCAATTGTAGGACAAGCATTAGGCTCCTATTATGTTCTTCATTGGTTCTAGTGGTTACACAGATACACCAGGCAGGGCAGGTTGAGCCAGGGCTGGGGGCCAGAGGGGATCTGGGAGGCAGGTGAGCCCTCCAGTCCCCCCAGAGATCTTCAAGCTCTTTCTCTGACCTCATTCTCTCTCTGGTGTTTTCTAGTGTTCTCTTTTATGCTTTCTTACCCCGTACTGTCGCTCATGCTTTCCTTTTCAGGGTGACACTGCCCCTTTATGCCTCCTTCCCAGACCCAGGAGTGCCCACTCAGACATACACACACCCATTGGGTCAGGTATGTACACTCCTGAGGAGGGCCCGGTACCACAGGTGCTGATCATAGAAAGCCAACGGTGAAAGGCTAACAACCCTAAAAACTCACCATGGCTAAATCACAAAGATTCTTGGTTTTGGTGTTTATATCAGTTTCTATAACAGGAGTTAGGCTGGTGTCCAGGAGGTTATGAGTATTCACATTTTCTACTCAACAAAGATGATATAAGAACAGTGTAGAGCATGTAGCTGTATATATGCATATATAAATATATATGTGTGTGTATAAAAAAATCTTTGCAAACTGATTTCTAGCCCCATACTGGTTCCATTTATAGTACTATGCAATACTATCCTGATGTTAATGTTCAAAAGATAAATTTTGAATTTAATATTTTTAAAGAGTTTTGTGAATGAATTAGAAACCATAACCATTGTTTTAAATGACAAAGAATCATAGAATTTAAAAATAAAAGCTACCCTAATAAGTTTGGGTCTTTTTCTCTGATCTTACAATCGAAGAATTAAGGCCCAGAGTTGAAACTAAATTACACAAGGTCTCCGGTGGGGCATACAGTTCTCCTAACTTGATACCTTAAGCAGTACATAGATAAAAATTTAAGTGGGAATAGGTAAGGTCCAAAAAGGTCCTGAAAAGGAATTATTTGGAATGTACTTACCTATGATGTTCTAGTTATTATGATTAACAATTGACAGAACAAATGCTGATATAATTGCAAGAGTTATATAAATCTGTAAGAGGTATTTGCATCCTAAAATCCCAACACCTGCTAGAGCCATTCTCATTTCAATCCTTTGTTCCTCCATTGACCCTTTTTTTGTCAGCTGGAGTCAAAAGAGGAAAAAAACAAATGCTGTTTTCACTTAGCAGCAAAATAAGATTATTCTATATGTTGTTGACCATCACTTCCAGATGGAAAAAAATTCAGTTAGAAGTTCATGAGATTACAATTCCAAAGCAGCCTCAAATATATTTGACATTGAAGTATCTACATTATTATAATGTGTAAATGCCACATCTTAAATCTACCACTTTGATCATTATGACTTAATAAAAAAATAGATATACTGAGTGCAATTATAGCAGAACTGTGAACAAGAGTCAAATAAATGAAATATGACTTGCTACTTTCATTTGGATGAACTAATCCATGACATTTTATTCAGTCAACTGAACAAATTCATTGAACTTTTGTGTAAGTTTTTAAACTTTAGTATTTTAATTTTAAATTTTAGTATTTTAATGCTTAGAATCATATATTCAGTGGTGGAGAGGCTAGTGGTGTTAACATTATCATGCTAGTCATACTTATATGTTATATATCTGGAGAAACTCTCCTAGATTCTGCTGCATTTTAAAAAGTCACTTGAACTTCAGACATTTTTGCTCCTAAACTGAACAGCTATTTTAGTTTAGGAAAAAATGCTCAAAATACTGTTTTGTGAAGAAGTATGCAAAACAATATGTGTAATATGAGACCATATTTGTTTTAAGAGTACAAATTTGCCAGGACAAGAGGCCAATAGAATATACACTAAAATGTAGTACTCACTGTTTTTTGTGCTTTCCTGCTTGTTTACACTAAACATGTGTTAATCTTGTAAAATATATCTTAATTTTAAAGTCAAAAGTATAGATATATTATTGCCCATGTTTTAACACTGACCTATGGTAATAAGATTTCTGAGGGGGAAGAAAATCCCCCATATGTCCATCGGTTGCTAAGATAACCCTTTAAAATGCTTCATTTTTTTTTCTAAAAATATTTCCCCCATGTTTGTTTAAAACAAACAACCACCCTGCATGAAAATGCTTCATATTCTGAGTTTGAGTTGAGGGTGTGGCTTGACTATGCAAACAGAGCCCATCAAACAAACAGAACCCACAACCACAACAACAACAAAAATCTCTATATAAATTATTCTTTTCAGTCTACACAGACTACTCATTTAATAACTTTATAGAACTAAGCCAACCTAATTGAATCCACGACAGCCTTTCATCTTTGCCATCTCATCCCACTCATGTCAAGGACATGCCTCTATTACTGTTTATGCTATTACAAAATTAACTGAATTAACTTTTTTTCTTTTTGTGGAAGTCCTTTTGATTTGGGGGCAATGTGTTTAGAAACTTGGTCAGCCCATTTCTAAAGGTAGAGCTAGCACAAAGGAAGAAAGACGCAGCAACCCTCACAGTCCTTACCACCCAGGAATCCCATGAGCTGGCTTCATCTGCCTGTCCTCCACTCCCTGAGACCTCAGCTGGCCGGGCCTGGGACTGGGGGCTTTGGCACCAAGAGGCAGATGTACTGCCTCCTCCCTTATCCCTTCTCTTCCCACCTGCCCACCAGAATCCTACCATCAGGCCCTCTGTACATGTGTTCATCTGTCTATCTGTCCATTCCTCCATCTCTCAAACTAGTCAAAAGCTGAATGTCTGGACAGAAACCTCCCAAAAAAGGGAAGAGAGGGGCTAATTGTTAAGTGGGTGCTGGAGCTGCTTGAGTATTGCTTTTTAAATCCTATTTACAGTCCTTAATATCTTATGGCAACTGCCTGTTTTTCTTTTTTCTTTTTCTTTTTTTTTGATGTCTTAAATGTTTATTTATTTATATTAAATTATTTATTTTTATGTTACAGGGGTCTTTTATTTCCCCCACACACACCTATCATGCTGTGAACTCTCAAGGAACAGGTTCCTACAGCTCAGGTTTGTTTTCATGGGTTCTCACAAAATGTGCTTTTCTGGATGGAGCCTGTTGGTGCTTCAGCAGGACCCATGCCTTTCTCTGATCATTTTCTTTTTCTTAGATTGTCTTTGTGGTGCCCTCCTGATGCATTTTCTGTGAGGGCTAAAGCCAAATGGAAGATGGACCCAGTCAAGAAACTTACCATCTTTCAATCAACGCCTGGGCCTTACGGCTAAGCCGTCCCATCAGAAGCAGCTGGAATCCAGCAGAGAGGGCTCTCAGACCCGACTGCGCAAGTCCAGGCTCAGGTAGGGAAACCGTCAGATACTGGGCCTCTGAGACCTCCCAGCCCACCCAACGGGAGGACTAGGGTGCACTGCTGGAGCATTCCCAGACAGGCCTTGGAGGAGGGAAGGTGCACTTAGGAGCGGCATCTTTGGAGAGTGCTCTGGTCTTGGGAGCACGAGACTCAAACTATTGGGAGTTGTATCAAATGTCACATCTAGGGTGTTGGAGCAGGCGCGGTGGCTTGCGCTTTTAATCCCAGCCTCGAGAGACCGAGACTGGGAATCGCTTGGAGATCCGCCCCGGGCAACATAGCGAGACCTACTCTCAAAAAATAGCTGGGCGTGGCGGCGCGCGCCTGTAATCCCAGCTACCTGGGAGGCTGAGGCTGGTGATCACTTGAGTCATAGCGAGAACTAGTCTCAAAAAAAAAAAAAAAAAGAAAAAGAAAGAAAAGAAAAAAAAAGTTTAGGGTGTTTTCTGGACTTGGGGCAGGAGCAGGGGTGGGGGTGGCTCAGAGACCCCTTTGGCCTTGCAGGAGTTTGGGGGCACTTTCTGGTCTCAGCCTGGCCACAGTGACGCTCTGCACTGGCCAAAGCTGGGATGCGAGACCAGTGGCCGCCACTGGCTGGCAGCCGGCATGAAAAGATTCCGGTTACCCGAAGACTCACCTTCTTGGCCTTTTTGCCTCCAGGGGGTGCCATCTTCGTGCTGTTCCCGGGTACTGGACGGAAAGCAGACAGAGGAGGCGAGCGTTGGCTCCAGTGTAGCGTGAGCAGGGAGCCGGAGGCTGGACTCTTTATAGTCGCTACTGTGCGCGGGGTGGGTTTCCCCAACGCTGGCGCTGTCCAACGCGGGCGTCTGTAGGGAACACGCCCACAAACCTTTTATTGGGGCCTGCCTTTGGGAGCCTGCCATTCCGAGGTAATGACCAGGAGTGTTCTTGCAAATGCGTGAAAACACCCAGAAGTAAAACAATGTCCCTGATTGTGCCTCACAGGTCTCGGGACCCGGATTAATCTCTCCCTTGTCTGGGACCATGACTGTGACTTACTTTTGCTGGAGGAGGCCCTTGGAATTTCATTCAACAGCAAATATTTGTAATAGGCCAAGGATAAGATACTGATTGTGGAAGCAATGACCCCAAACATCAGCCTAGAGTGTGATCTCCTGTATGATCTGCACCCTGTGCTTCTGTCATAGAATATCATTTATAGAGGCAGCCCATGTTTATCATGATTTAGTGGTCTATTCAAAAGGAGCGTCTCCTCTTATATTCAAACATATTTGACAGTTTCTAATAACAGTGGTCACTAACAGGGATGTTGCAATAGCTAACAAGGACAGGCATCACACTTTTGTATGACAGTGGAAATACACTTTAGACTAAATTTCAAGATTCAGTGTAAAAACTATATTAAAAACAGATTGCTATTAGCAGAATTGGAAGGAAATAATTAGAAGCGGTAACAATAGTTACCTGTTGATAGAGGACTATAGCTTATTTTTATTTTGTTCATTATCTTACTGTATTTTTCTAAAATTCTTTAATGAGAACACATTAATTAAAAACTAATGAAAAATTAATTAAAAAATTACAACATTCAGTACATAGCCTAGAGAACAGTTAGAAAGTCTGAAAGCAAATTCAGAGCCTTTTTTCCCAAGTAAGAATACACTAGGAAATTTCCAGCACATGCAAAGAAGAAAATTACTGCAGCAAATGATGAGTTAATACAAATGTAGTTGCTCACATAGACTCTTGTGATACAACTGAAGAGTTTCTTTATTTTTGATAACTGTCAAATTTAAAATGAAAATATGATGGATGAATATTATTTATTAAACATATATATAATTGAATGTATAGATATAGGATATTAAAATATCCAATATTTCACAAGAATAGGTATAAGGTAATGACACCCTTCACAGTTTCTGGATTTCCTACCATTGAACATTGCAATAACTGGATTGATAAATGTTTAGTTTGTGCCTTAACTATTTGGAGCAGAAACTTGCTGAGCATTAGTTTACTAAGATGAACTCGTCTGGAACTGTCAAACTGTGGGGGTAGGAAGCAGTTGCAGTGTGGGTACCAGGCACTAGGGGGCAATCTCTGGGCTCTGACAATTTTAGTTCTTCCAAATGCTCGAAAACCAAGGAGATACTTTAAACTAGTAGCAGCACTTAATTTAAAAATGAATCCTGAATTTTTAGGAGATAATATAAACATAAAGCAACATTTTTAGGTATCTTCCCAGTTAAAGTCTTCATTGCATGTAATCCGTGTTACCTGCTAACTATTTTTCTACAGAACTCTTAATATTTAAGTATATGCATGTATAGATAGGGACTTGTATTTAAATCCAGGGAGTTTTAAACACTTACCCACTGTGACCTTTTCCCAAACAATTTATAGACAGCTGTTGAAATCGTTTTGCTTTTCCTCAGTCTGTGAATGTTCTTACCACTCTCCACTCCTATCCCAATTAGGTCCATTAAAATTTTTATTTGGCTGCTACTTCCATAATAGATAATAATCTGCATTATTTTCTGAGTGCTTATCATGTATAAGCACTATATGGACCCTTTTACATACATAATTTTATTTTCTCTTCATTCTGTGAGGTTGATGTTCCCTCTTTGTACTTAATGACCATGGATCATGGAGTTAAAGAGTCATCATTGTGGGCTGAATTTCCCCCCACCCAAGTCTCAAAGGACCAAGTCCACTTGGATATGACCTGGGGAGTGAATTCTGTAATAACTGTCCTTGGGACACTGCCCATGTTCTTTGTATTCTGCTAAAGCAATGAGATGGGGAAGGTCGTAACACTGAAGCCTTTGGCCTCCTGCAAAGGTGTTTGTGGTTAAAAATAAATCCTGAAGGGGAAGAGAAAGGTTAGAGCTGGAGATCTTTTCCCTTGGTTTTATAACTTGAGAAGGAAGGTTATGGCTCTGTCTTCAACTTGTGCTTTGCTGAACTAGTGTCACATTTATTCATTCTATACATGATGACTAAATGCCTCTAAGACAGTTTCAAACAACATGCTTCTAAGACAGTTTCAAACAACATACTTGTTGCTGGAGGTAAAGTCTGTCTCTTCCTTTTCTCCGAGTGGAAGATAAACATCATGTATTACATCATGTTAAAATGTTCCCATTATTAATATGTTGATGACATAATATCAGGGTTTTTCATTTTTCCCTTCAATTGGGATTTCTGTAATAATGAAACTGATTTTTATGGATCTTTTTAGACTAACGCAGTTTTGCCTAACCTTTAAACCATTGAAGATGTTTTGTTTTAACACCATTAGAACAGTGTTTGAGAACTGTGACAAGGAAAAATTGCCAACCTTTGTGTTTTCTTTGGCAAAACCAGTGTTTTCTAAAAATTGAACATGAATTCCTCTGTGAAACTTCCACTCTTCCCATTTGCCAGTCTGCTGCACACCCAGTTGCCCTATACCCTTCTAGTTCACATATTTACCTTATCTTGCAGGAATTTGGATTCTCAACTTCTGCTGTAAATAGAAATATTTGAGGTTATCAGATACATCTGACATGTCCTTTGGTCAGAGTTTTTCCGAAGAGGCTCCAAATTGAAGATTTCACTTTCCTTATATTTTTCAATAGCCACTAACCTCAGTTTTTTAAATTGTTGTTATTGCTCATGATCCTGACAAAGGGATGGTGAGAGGTGAGCTTTCATCTAAGATCTTCTTTCCTGAGTGCATGGCCTTTCCTTGCTTTATCTGTCCATTCCTTCTACCCATTACAGCGATCATGCATTTATCCCTACAGTCAGGCAGATCAAACCATCTCATACAATTAGTCCTCTTTAAGGACTTTGGTTTCTTTATATGTAAAATTCAAGTTGAAGCTGGGTGACTTTTCACATTTTTTTTTTTTTTTTTTGCAATGGCGTGGCATAACTTTGTTGCAAAAATAGTCTTTTCTCAGAATTTTTCTTACAATCAGCAAGTCCTTTCTTAGGCTGCCTCTCAGGGAGACTCCATGCCTCTAGTTTCTGCCCACAGTGGAGTTTTCACTTTTAATAGTTAGTATGAAAGAGTAGCATCTTTGTGTGTATGTGCGTGTATGTGTGTGTGTGTGTGTGTGTGTGTGTGTGTGTGTGTCTGCTGTTCAGGGCTTCTTTCACCACAGGTGAAAATGCTTTTGTCAGGGTTTACAAATCTGCTGATTCTTCTGGATTGCACAGAAGAGTCTAGTCAATGTTCTGTGAGTTCTGGACACCTCCCCCACCCCAATCCCCAGTTTTCCAGACTAACCTCCCAGCATGGTTGTGGGAAGAAAGATATGGAGACATAAAGATCAATGGCAGCTCAGGGAAAACCTAGTTATGATAGAATGGAATATGGCTTCAATCCAGGGGATATTAGCTACCAATACAGCAATGAGGAGCTACATTTGGTGAGTTTACTGCAGCATTGGAATCAAAGTTCCTCTCTCTTTGCACATAGCTTTTTTTCTATATCTGAAGAGGATTTAGTGAGGACTTGTAACTCAGTGATGATGGTAGACATCTTTGGCCATGTAAAACATTTCTTTGGGTGAAACTTAGCCCACTTTAAAATTACCATCAGTACACAGTCCTTATTTGACTGATGAAGGCACTGTTTCTAAGTAGCAAATTAATATCACCCACCAGTTTCTGAACCTCAAGAATCATAGGGACAAAAGTTCTCAAATTAATAACATATATAATAAGAACCCTAAATAGCAAGTAGGAAGATACATAAAAAGCAAGCTTTTCTCTAACTTCCATTTCACCAATTTCAACTTTTCTTTGCCATGTATAGCCTATGCAGTTTAAAGAATTTCTGATAATTTTGGTAATTTCAGAAAACAACTTCCAGTGATACCAGCACATGTCTATCAGAACAGCTAAAATTAAAAATATGAAAGATTGGAGAGAATGGAGAATAGCAAGAAGTCTTACTGCTGTTGATGGGCACAACCGTTTAGAAAAAAATGCTTGACAATGTCTTTTAGAGTGGTGCATATCTCTATCAGGAAATTCCACTTCTGAGCAAAGATATGTCTAAATGTTCTTTAGGAGACATGTACAAGATTGTTCATAGAAGCTCACTTATTGATGCTCCACACTAGAAACTACTCAGGCAACCATCAACAACAGAATGGCTACAGGAATTGTGACATATTTGTAATCTATCCAAGTACTAACCAGGCCCAGCTTCCAAGATCAGGCAGTGCAGGGTGGTATGGCTACAGATGGAATTGTGGTCTATTTGTGACATACACAAAGAAAGGCTCTACACAAATAAGAACAACTGACTTATGACTCCACGCAACAGTATGTGTAAATCTCAGAAATGGAGTGTTAAGTAAAAGAAGCCAAGCACAAAAGGGTAAAATTACACTTAGATAATGTATAAGACTAGAACTTAGCTATGATCTTAGGAGCTACTGACTGATTATCCTAGAGAACGGGGAGTGACAAGAAAGGGAATGGGGTGCTTCTGGGATGTTTGTAATATTCAATTTCTTGATCTTGATACTGTGTGTGTATGCTCAGTTTTTGACTTTGTAACGTATTTTTGTATGCATTTTGTGGTCCAAGGAAAAAGGTAAAACAAAATAGAAACTTCTCCTTGACCTTTGGATCCCATAAAAAGCCAATAAATGACATAAGATCAGCAATCCAGATTTTAAATACAGTCATTTCACTGCTGGTAAGGAATGATTTAGGCAGACAGTGGTAACTCTAATAGTTTCCTTATTATAAAAGTAATCTGTTTTGAAAAAGAAATTCAGGACTTAATATATACATAAAGTACCCAAAGTTCAAAAAGTCATTAATTGTTAATGAGATTAACTATACAATTATAATCTAGAATAAACAATAAAAGGAAAAAATTAAAACGCTATTTCAGGGTGCCAGTTTTATTTATTTTTATATGACTCTTAAATCTGCACTGCATGTATAGAAGTCCCCATTTTTTAAAACAGTTAACTGATTTCATCTTAATTAATTAGTTCATTAAAGTAGGTAAGACATTCATTTGAATCAAAATTCAAGTTAAAAAGGGTAGCCTGGCTGGGCATGGTGGCTCAATGGGCATGGCTGTAAATGGCAGCCTAGGAAGCCATGGCAGGGACTAGGGATCGCGGTTCAAGCCTCGCCAGGGCCACGTAATGAGACCTAGTTCCAAAAATAGTTGGGCGTGGTGGCGCGCACCTGTAATCCCAGCTACCTGGGAAGCTGAGGCTGGGGATTGCTTGAGTCTGTGGTACCCCAGGCAACGGTAGCCTGCGGTTCCATGGGCAAAAACATCTAGACCTAGTCTCAAAAAAAAGGCTTGCCAAATGGCAGTGGTCCCACAGCAAAGCCCCAACGGAGGATACCTACCATCAGCTGTGGGCTGTTCCTTCGAGGATCTGCTCTTCCAAAACATAAGGCTGGGAGTCATGCCCCCAAAGCCCGAAGCATGACTGAAGGAGCAACAAAATGTTGCAGACACTGCGGAGATGAGACCCACGAAGAAATAAAAAACAGTAGTTCAAGCCAAACGTGCTCCAATCGGCCTACTAGGAAGGCAAAAGCATTACAGGAAAGATAAACAGCAGCTCTACCAAGTCCCGGGAAATCGCACCCTCACCAAGAATGAGGAAATGGATCCAGAAAAGAAAAAAAAAAAAAAAGACTAAAGGGCTAAACATGGACGAACAACACAAAGAAAGGAAATGTGGGGGATGTGGTGTGATGGGGTATTCCCATGGAGATCAGCAATTATACAATCATATATTGTAAAAAATCCAAAATAAAATTAAAAAAAAAAAAAAAAGGTAGCCTGCTCTTCAGGTCAGGTAATGTTCCTGGTCAATGTTCCAGGGATTTTGAGTCCACTAAGATGTCTTTTATGTATGCACAACAAATACCAATATTCTTTGCCCCCATTTAATCAAGCAGTGGTGTACCACAGTCACTGTCTCCAATTTTCTTTCGTATTTAAAATGTCCTTCAGTCAATTAATTTTAATATACAAGGAGTTCCCTCATTTTTAAAAGAACCTAATATTTAATTGTATAATACACTAGGCTTTATTTAGCCTGTCCCACCAGTGGACATTAACATTACTTCCCTACTTTGCCACTTCAAATAAAACCAGAATGAGTAACTTCCCACATACATTACTTTCATATGTTTGAAAAAATAATTGCCTGGTCAATATGGGAGACAAATTAACTTTGTATTATAAGATATTCCTTCCTTCTTTTTTTCCATAGTTCATTTTAATTTTGAGCTTAGATCACAAGTGAGTTTTAGAGTTATGATCACAAATTTTCAGATGAGATTGATCAATCCATTCATTCATTTCTTTCTTTCACAAATATTTATTGAATCCTACTTTATGTCAAATGCTGTTCTCCCAGTGAACAAAGAAAAAAATTTTCCTGCTGTCTTAGTGTTTATTTTTGGTGTGCTGGTGGGGAGGGAAGGGGTGGTGTCACCCCAGGGTGGGAGTGCATGAGAAAATAGCATGAAGGAGCATGGGGGAGAGAATGTGAAGAATTCCAGAGCAATAAAGAGGCTGGGGAAAGAATGAGAAGATATCTGGGAGGTGTGGAGGGCTCACCTGCCTCCCAGTACTCCCCACCCCTGCTGGCCCTGACCTGCCTGGTCTGTCTGTGTAACTACTAAAACCAGTAAAGAGCCTGATGCTTGCTCATGAGGGTGGTTATATTACACTACTTCAAGCCCTGTGGGAACTTCATGCTGGCTGGGGAACCCAATCAATTATGCACCAAAGCAGGAAAATATCCTTCAAGTCTCAAAAGTCTATACATTTACAAGCATACTTAAAAAAATTTCTTTTAAGATACAAAAAAAATGGAAGTACAATTAAAGATCATGTCTTCAGTTTGGTTCTCTGAGATATGAGTTTGATTTTAGGTAGTTTATCGAGGAAGACAAGAGAAAAGAAGTGAGGAGAGGAAGACAGAGAAGGAGTGACGTCCAGAGGAGATATCTGCAGAGGTTGCTGGCTGTGGGCAATGGGGTTTGACTGCCTCTGCTGTAGGATTTCCTCCCACAGCACAGAAAATCACTCCAAATACTTTTTGAAATTCTCTATTTGCGATGACAGGATGTTGGGGAATTAACTCACTAGATCAGCTCCTGATTGATTGATGAGAATGTTAACTCCCCCCCATTTGGGTTGTTTGCCTATGGAAAGAGGCCTGTACTGCACAGGAGATGGTTGAGCTAGAAAGTTGAATGACTGGAGCATGACTAAGGGAGAGTATTGTCAATGTCAACGGAATCTGTGCCTCAGAGAACTGGCTCCACAGGGAACTGGCTCCACAGTCACAGGGGAATTTCAGTCAGAGATAGTGGAGGATTTGGGAGAAGAGCCCTGGAGCCATTCTTTCTAGTTCCATGATGATTTGAGTATCCAAGATGGCAGGCACTGCTGTGACTTGGAATTCAGGTCTAAAGACTCCTACGATGTTGAACAGGGGAACTAGTTCTGTAAGCTTACTACTATTATCTTATTTGTACAGGGCCCCACATTTGATTATCTTTCCCCACTGTGCAGTATACCAGGCAAATATTATTCTCCTGACTTTCAAAAAAATTGGTAAGAGATACATAACCTACAATTAGCCATTTTAATAACTCTTAAGTATACAGTTTAATGACATTAAATACCTTTACATTATAATGCAATCATCACTACTATCCATGTACAAAACTTTTTTGTTTTTGAGACTAGGGCTCACTGTGTTGCTCACAGTTGTCTCAAATCCGCAGACTCAAGTGATCCTTAGCCTCAGCCTTTCAGGTAACTGGGATTATAGGTCTGCACCACCACTCCTAGCTCATTTACAGAACATTTTTTAACTTCCCAAACTGAAATTGAATATCAATTAAAAAACTCTCTTTCCTTCATGTCTTAGCAGTCAGCACTGGTATTTCTGTCTCCATGATTTTGACTCCTAGATACCAAACAGAAGTCAAAACATAAAGTATTTGTATATCTCAATTCATTTCACTTAGCATGTATTCAGCTTTCATCCTTACTGCAGCAGGTATCAGAATTTCCTTTCTTTTAGGGATGAATAATATATTCCATTTTATGTGCATGCCATATTATGTTTATCCATCCATTTGCTAATGGATAGCTGGGTTACTTCTATATTTTAGTTATTGTGTTGCTATGAACATGGATATACAAATTAATTGTTTGAGTTCCTACTTTCAGTTATTATGGGTATGTACTCAGAAGTGGGATTGTTGAATTACAGGCTAATGTTATTTCCAATTTTGTAAGGAAACACTATGCTGTTTTCCATAGCAGCTATACTAGGTTATGTCCCCACCAAAAGCATAGAGAATTTCAATTTCATGACATCTTCTCCAAAACTTGTTATTTCTAACAGGTACGTGATATTTCAGTAATATTTTGATATGCATTTCTGTAATGATTGGTGATGATGAATTGGTGATGATGTGAATCTCTTCACAAGGTTGTCACCCACTGTGTTTCATTTTTAGAAAGATGTTTATTCAAGTTCTTTGCCCATTTGAAAAATTGGATTGTTTATTTTCCATAATCAGATACATTATTTGCAAATGTTTTTACCCATTCTGTGGTTCTTTCTTTATCTTTCCTAGATTTTTGCTTGTATCTCTCATTTTTTTTTTGTTTTTTTGCTTTTTTGTTTTTGGAATGTTGAGACTTAGATTGGTTTTTCAACTTGTCAAGATCCCAAACATCTTTACTGGGGCCCTGGCATTTGAACATGGGTCTCCTACTCTTTACCTGCTTTTTTTTTTTAAATTACCTCATCCCCCTCCCTAACATTTGGTCACATCACCATAGAAGCCCTTTGTTCTTGGCATTGATACTGTATAAGCAAAGTAGCCACACTTCAACTGGTCCTTTAGCTGCCCTAGGTTCTTGCTGCTAGTACTTCTTTGTCTCTCTCTGCATCATCTAATATGATACAGAACACAGTAGGGCCTTTTGTTACATTAATTAATTAGCTAATCAATCAATAGCATTTATTTTTTCCATTTTGTACTTCCTAAAATGTTCTGTTCTCTTCCTTAAAGTGTTTTCCAAAATCAGAACCTCCTTATCCAAAGACTATTTATTTACTTTAACAACAGCTCACTGCTTTACAGCAACAGCTGCTGGATTTTTCTACCACATTTTAAAGAAACCATTATTAGATGGAGCCAGCTCCTGTGCTCTCCAAATTAAAGATGAAGAACTGATCCTAATAACTGCAGACTACTGCTTAGTATAGTGCCTGACACAAAGTAGGCCTCCAGTAAATATTTTTCAAATGAATGCCACAATGCCACACGAAAGGAGAGGATTTGTGGGGAAATAGGACTCTATTATTTGATTTAGCATGGTGAAAGGAGCAATATTTTCTACATTATGGCCTCTGAGGCAATAGGTTTTATTTGTCTTATTCTTCATGTTTTGGCTATGGTATACTGCCTCCTGGGAGGGGGCAGGAATAAATCTCTCCAGAAGAACACAGCAAATTGAAGCAGTCTTTCTGCCTGGAACTGAAGGAAGTCGAAGGCTCTTTTGATCAAAGCATCTTACTTTCCCACTGTATTGTGGGAGGCTCTGAAACAGGATTCTTGAAAATACAGTGGATTTATTTGACTTTTCAGTATGATTTCTTATGAACAATGACCCCTTAAGAAAATAAATCACTGAACTTTCCTAAGCCTGTTCCCTGTTATCAACAATAATTGAGTTGAAACAAAAGAACAGTTTTCCTTGGGCTCCAAAATGCTGTATTTCTATTCTGGTATTCAATTTGAAAGAAAACTTGGAAAAATTAATTGAGCAAGTTTAAGAATTAAACGTAAATTTTCTATTTTAAATTAGGATCTCAAGGTCATTAAAGTTTCTGGAAAACTTAAATAGATGCTCCCCTCTTTAGTTTACATTTCAATCATTATCTCTAATAATCTTAGCTTATGACCTCAATGATGCATTGAATATTATGTATGTCATAAACTAATATAAATGTATAACCTATTATTAGCATGTAATATTAATAGGTATATTATGTGCAATATTGTAAGTATACATATCTCTGCATGTTTAGGTTCTAATGTGACAACATCATAGAGGTTTTTTGAAATACTTGATTTCTGTTTATTATGGGTAATATGTAGTCTGGCTGCCTATCAGTCCTTATTATGTCCTCGAATAATTTCCCATTTTAAAGTCCTGCCTTCCAAAGGTAGAACTCTAAACTCACTTTCCTGACAAAGGTAGAACTCTAAACTCACTTTCCTGACAACTTTGGATATAGCAGTCTTGTCACTTTAGACCTTGCTAATGAGACAAAAAAAACCTGAGTGCCTGAATGATAAGTAGCCAGTATGATGAAGCAAATGTTAAGAAGAATCCCTTTTTGGGGGGGTGACCAACCCAGAAGTGGTGGATGAGAGTTTTCTCATCTAGATTTAGCAGTGGGTTACCCATGAATTGACTTGGGTCTTCATTCAAATCTGCTGGGAGGTTTCATGAACTTCAAAAAAAATATGATTTTCCTGCTTAAATTGAGAAAGCATTTCCTATAGGTGGCAAACAAAAACACTGCCTTGTGTTTCCTTTCTAAGACAAAGAATAATCTTTTAGGTGACTGACCTTAAACTAAAAATTATCAGACCATAAAATAATGATTGATAATTTAGTAACAATTATTAATTCATTCAACAAATCTTGTGTTGAAAGCTGAAATGGATATGGTGATTAGTATGACTCAAGCCCTGTCTCTGAAAGCTCATGTCGTTTTTTTAAGCTAAGCATCTATTCTTGGAAGATTTAATAGTTACAATGAAAAATAAGTTACTTAGCATTAAATAAGTACTTAACCTACTTCATGTACAAGTGTTAACTCATTGACCTATCTCAACAACTTAATGAGTAGACAAGTTGTTAGTCCTGTAGACAAAGAAAGCAAGATGTTCCCCTAAGCTAAGTTCTGCACAGCTAAGAGTGAAGCTTTTGCCCTTATCTACTCCTGGTCTTTTCCTGAAAGTGACCTTTTTTAGTAATGACTATCTTTGGCCCTCTCTGTCAAAATTTTCACTCCACTAACTGATGTAGGCTCCAGAGTGACTCTTCCCCCCACCTCCAGGACATGACTTGCATTGATAAAATTGGGTTTGTCCTTTATAGTTCCTGGAATAATTTCTGGCACTTAACACTCTTATTCATGTTCAATATTTGTTAAATAGAATGAGTGAGTGCTGGATCATCAGAGCTAAGAGAAAAGAGTACTTTTTGAGGGGAATGTGGAGTGGTATATATGTTCTGATTTTAGAGGTCATACCTACCTCCCTATATTCCCTTCTAAGGAAAGGTACTCACTCTAGCTTTTTGGAAATTTTTTTCACTATGGAAAAACCCAACTTTCATGAATTAGGGGGTCAGTTTTTTTAATCTGCTAAGTAGAAGAGTATTACCAATTTTGTTCATCTTTTAGATAACAGTCAAAATACCCATTTAGCTTTAGTTTCTTTTAGACTTTAACATGGTTTCCATTTTTTTTTATTCATTTAAAAAAAATTCTTACATAGATAAATGGTTGCTGGGATGCCTTCTCTACCGCCCCCCCCCCCACCTCTATGGTCTGTCTATTCACTCAGACTCCTCTCTCGTTGTTTGATAACTTATGTTCAGTCCATAAGTCTCTCTTCCTTTCTGCAGTTGTGTCTATTTGACAGGTGAGGGACTGTGTTCCTGACACACAGCATTCTGTGCGTGAAGGAATGTAGTCTTAGCTTTGTGTTGGGCAGCCTGTTTGTGCTCATTTGAGGTCTAACAAAGTCTTCTCATTGCTGGCTGCCCGTTCCAGTTTATTCACCCGGTATATCCTTTGCCTCCTCACCCCGCAGCTCTGCCTTCTGGCTTGGGGGGGCCGTGCTCTGAGTCATTTTCTGTAATGAGGTTTCTCAGAGAGGGTAGGCATCCACCGATGGCCTTTGTGGATGATCTCTACTCTCTCCCTTTGCAGATTTGTTGTGGAGCCGGTTCCCCAACTCTGTGGGCTTCCTCTCCTGCTGTGTGGGCAGGGACTCCTTGTTTTCTTGGGTGACATATCCCGAAATGGGGTCTTGGTTCATCCATTCCTGATGAGTTTGTAGGTGCACTTTTATCATAGGTCTTCATCATGGTTGTTTCTCCAGTCCATTATGTTCTATGATAGACCTTCTCCTGCATTCTGCCCAGCTGTATTGGCAGGCTCCTTATCTGGTCCCTTACTCATTCTATGTCGCGGTTTGCAGTTTGTTTTACTTATTCCTCCTGAGGACTAAGTGGAATGAGAGTGAACTGGCAAGACCTACTCTCACTCCCGTTTTCCCTGACCCAGAGTGGGTCTTATCTTGCCCGCCCAGAGGCCGGCTGGCAGCTGTGGGCACGTGCCAATCAGGGCACGCATGGTCCCACACAGGCCAAGCTCAGTTTCCGTATTTTAAATGGCAATGATGAGTTTTGAACTGTGCTTTACCCCATTGTTTATGACCTAGAGTCCCAACTCTTTTCTCTCACTTGATGCTTCCTCTACCTTCCGGTAGTGACTCTCTTAGCCATTCTGCTTGCCCAATCTTCCATTCTGCTTCTCAATTTCTCCAACCACTTCCCCAACTTTAGTTTTCTTGAACCAGTAAAATATGATGTTGGTCTATCATATGCTATATATTTATCAAAGTATTTTTGGTAAGAGAATTTAACAAGGCAGCATAGGACCAGTCACTTATCTTTGCAGTCCTTGACCTTAGCATGGTTTATATATTCATTCACTCACTCAGCTCACCTTTTTTGAATTCTGTAATGTGCAAAGTACTGGGAATATAAAATTTATGAGATAGTTTCTCTGCCTTTAAAGCAGGGAATAGTCAAGTCAATAGAAATGATCAAGGGAACATTAAAACTACATTGTCATTATTTGTGATAAATGCTATGGAAGCACATAGGAGGGGTGTAGCACTATCAAGGTCAAGCACTAAGTCAATGTTATCTGAATAATGAATGGTTAAGTGAGTGCATATAGTTGGTGTGAGAGTGAAAGTGGGTGAAAAGAGACTTTCTGACTTTACTTAACTGTTTACAGCTATCTGCTTGCTTCTCTCTCTGAAGCAGGATACAAGCAGTTTCTTTGAAATTACCTTTAACCTTAACTGGATACTCTTATTTGCCTGCTACTCTCTACAAAGCAGGCTACACACTCTTCATTAGCATTTTCACTGATCACCTTTACCATTGATATGCAAACATCAGCTACCAGCTTCTCTCTGCTTTCAGCTCCAAAAACTGCAGAAAAGAAAAACTTTAAAACACAGTTTAAACTTTCCACTCGTGGGTTCTTACCACCATGCCCAGCCTTCTCAACCAAAATACCAAACCAATGTAAGACTATCAGTGCAGTGCAGACTAATTTATTTCTAACAAAGTGATTTCTAATTATCCTATAATTACAAAAGAAACACGTAAGACTCATAGAATACTTCAACATTGTCCAAAATCTTTCTCAGCATTGTCCAAAGTCCTTTCCCAGATTGCCCCAAATATCCTCAGTCTCTCAGTCCTGATCGTCTCACCAATGTCCAGTCAGAGTCCATCTCCAGACGCTTGAAGACATGTTCCTTTGGCTGCTCCCTTAACTTGCTCCTCCTTGTCTTCCACGCTTGTCTTCTCCTTGTCACCTTCAGGTAGCAGGAACTCTATGGTGTCGAACCAGCAAAGTTCACTTTCTTCTCAGGCCTAACTTTTGCACGGCCTCTTCCCAGACACAAGTTAAACTCAGCAAAACAAACTTCAACACGGAGTTCAAATCT
>PVHY01008664.1:0-60670 GCA_004024945.1 Uropsilus gracilis
AGATAGATAGATAGATAGATAGATAGATAGATAGATAGATAGATAGATAGATAGATAGATAGATAGATAGATAGATAGATAGATAGATAGATAGATAGATAGATAGATAGATAGATAGATAGATA
This sequence comes from Uropsilus gracilis, assembly GCA_004024945.1. Lineage (NCBI taxonomy): Eukaryota > Metazoa > Chordata > Mammalia > Eulipotyphla > Talpidae > Uropsilus > Uropsilus gracilis. The sequence continues at coordinate 126 of PVHY01008664.1, forward strand.
GATAGATAGATAGATAATTAAATAATGGACTGATAAAAGTCACTGAAATACTAAGTGCCTAATATTGTTTCAGGCAATATGAAAAGAAAATACATGACATGATCCTCCTTTCAGAAGAACTGATTAGTGAATTGAGCTAGTGGATTCTCCTTAAACACAGAAGGTAAGGAGTCAAAGAACATAGACTGAAGTATTCTGCTTTACTGAGTTTACATTTGCCAAGTTGAACACATCCTTTATCTTCTATACCAAGGAAGTTAAAAACTTAGAAAGTTATAGAATTATCAATTGATACCGCATGAAAGGAAAAGAGAAAACAGTTGACAGTGTAAGAGAAGTGTCACAGGTTTTTTTACAAAATGCTAAGAAAATCAGTTAAAAGTGAAATTTCTCACTAACATTTAGAGTTAATCTCATTTTAGCATGAAAACAACATTAATAAGGAAAAACTAATGAAATATAATAAAAAGTAAAATACCATACTTATCAGCTTAAACATTAAATCACCTACCCCCCCCCAAAAAAAAGAGCTGATAACATTTTAAAATCTCAATAATTTCAAATAAAATACATGGAAACTTCAGTTATTCAAAATGAAAACACTAGTAAATATTATTCCTACTTACCCGTTTGTCTAGTGTTCTCTCTCTCACAAAATTAAGCAGATGATCATTGACCAAAAGAATATCCTTCTTAGCAGCTGTAACTATAGACACAATAACATCATGTCTAATAGCTTCCTCAGGGTCATGTGATCTCACTTTAAGATACTCTGAAAGATAAAATTTTCTTTGATAAAAATGGAATTTTAACAATTAAAATGTTTCAAAAGATTGCACAGGACCCTTTAAAGTAAACTACAACAGCAACAAAAAACCTAAATAGAAGATTAAATGTTTCCAAAAAATTAGGAAAAGGGGAGGGAGAGAAGGAAGAAGGAAAAAAAGGCAGTAGTTTCCTCAAAATACAATAGTTGACAAACAACTAAGTAGCAAATTCCCACCCCATCAAGTTGCAGATAAACAGGAGAAAAGAATAAATAAAAGCCCATCATACACCCATCACCTGGGTAGGACCCAAGTAGTATAAAGTAAGAACCACAAGAGACAAGACTAGAAACTAAAGTGATGACCTGTCAGAGAGCTTTACCTACAGTGCTTCTGGGGGCTAAAGCTAAACCTCTGGTTCAACAAGAGTGAAATACTCTCCTTTTTCAATGGGGGAGGAAAGTCACAGAGATGTGGCAGCAGCCCTAGGGCAGAATCGCAAACCACAAAAGGTGATACAAGCTTGACCAAAATATTTGCTGATGTTTGTCCCCACCAGGGGATTGCCCTACTGTCAGCAGCTGGAGACAGGTTCTCAACTCCATATGAGAGAACTATAAGGCTCAGAAGCAGGACCATGGGATAGACATCAGAATGGAGGTGATAGCCAGCATGGTTGAGGAGGCATGAATCCCAGCAATCACATGGGTTCAGAGAAAAGGAGACAGTCTTCTCACCACAGGAAGAGCCATATTAAAGGAGCCCAGAGAATCACACCACACACGTGCCCTACAAGAGGTTGCAGAGGTTCTTGGACTGACTACCCGCCTCGAAGTTTCTCCTGGAAATTTAAGCAGCATGACCTGCCATGGTCTCAGGAGTGCAGGTCCTCACTTAGGAAAAGGACATTGCTCCAGAAAAGAAAAGAAAGAGAACAACAGGCCAAGCATCAACCAACAACTGGCAGCAAGAGAGGTGTCAGAGTGACAAAGGGAGGACAAGGAGAATGGGGGGGGGGGGGTGTGAACCATACCTAAGGGCATCAATACCTATACAAATAGGACCAATGCTGTATGAAAATAATAAAATAAAAAAAAAAAAGAACTATCACAACTGAACATAAATTAAACAAGTAAAATGTCATTCGGTCTTTTTAACTGAGAATAGTAAGATAAAACTTCCGTTTGGATTTGGATAATATTGTCATACATATACACGACAAACAGAGCTTATAGTTATAAACAAATTTACGTCTCTAAATTAACAGTTTAAGAAATAATTATAATTCTACCTTGTCTAAAACCACTGTCCAGATTCTAAGTCACTCCACCCTGAGCATTCTGATAAGTAACCATTTCCAAAAAAAAAAAAAAGAAAGACAGACCATATGTTGATTAAAAAACTTCTGAAGAAATAAAAATGTCATTTCACCTAACTCAATAAAGAAAGCTGGTTCTGGTGTTGATTTCAAATGTAGCCCATAAGATATATCAAATTCATTTTGATATATATCATTTTCCTACCAAGATAAATATAAAAGTTTTTTTCCCACTGCACTTATTTCAAATGTAATACATATTATTTTAACTGCCATTAAGAAAAAAATCAGTGATATACCATCAATCTTAAGGTGTACTCCATAGCCTCAACATGAATCATTCATATTACACAGGCATATATACAAGCACTACTAAATCACAGATATTGTGTGGAGAGAAAAACAGAAGAAATTCTTGGTTGGCATTACAAAGCATCTATTAATATTCTTCCCAATATGGCTATCTCTCAAAACTTGGCTGAACAAAGACAAATCTCATAAGACAGTCAAGGAAAGAAATAAAGATAAAAAGCCATGAAGAAAAGTCAAAACAAGCCAACAACCAAATTAAAGCACACAACTTGGGAGGGTGGAGGAACAGAGTGGGAACAGTGGGAGGGGGGTGAACCCCAGAGATCACAAAGATGTGAAATTTATATACAAATAATTTAATATTGAAAAGAAAGAAAATAAGGGTATATGTATAACACATTCACCTCAGTTCACTCCTAAAATCCTCCAAAAATGTTATTTTCTCAAAGGACAAATAACAAGGGATCACAGCAAAACAAGTTCATAAAAAAAAAAAAAAAAAAAAAAAAAAAAAAAAAAAAAAAAAAAAAAAAAAAAAAAAAAAAAAAAAAAAAAAAAAAAAAAAAAAAAAAAAAAAAAAAAAAAAAAAAAAAAAAAAAAAAAAAAAAAAAAAAAAAAAAAAAAAAAAAAAAAAAAAAAAAAAAAAAAAAAAAAACAACTTGGCAGACTAGTGTCAGAGGAAAAAAGAAAGTATGAAATTTAAAAACAGATGAAAAGTCACAAAAGTTAATTTGCAGTGTAGAAGAACCCTGAAAATGTTCAGAAATTCAAGGGGACAAACAATGAGAAAACCAGAGAGGAAGAATACAGTTAAAACCATGAAGAGTGGTTGAAAATTTGCATAAAGAGTAGCTGACACCCATAGATTTTGCAGAGCTATCATTTAGCCGATTGCAAAAATTAAAATGTGCCCCAGAGTCAAAGTTTAGGAAGCCACCCAACACAAGAAATGTTTTATAAAAAATAAAATTATATGCTTTTTGGGAAAGCAAAGCATTCGAAACAATGCTAAGCACTGAGAAAGTTAAGGTGAAATTATTCATAAAAGTACATTTTGGATAGCTATAATAAAATCAAAACATCTACCTATTATTTGCTGAACAGCTGACTTGTACTGAAATTGTGACTACAGGAAAAAAACCTTTCGTTAGAACTTTAAGAAAGGATCAAAATATGCACACAACTACTACAACCCCCCCCAAAAAAAAATCAAAGAAAAAAAAGGATTTAAAATATAAGAACATTTTATAAAAGAAAGTATTTACGAATATGCACACAAAAAGATGATCAAGGTCACTAGTCATTAGTATAATGAAAATTAAAGCCACAACAAAGCAGCATGACTTATGAGAAAGATAAAGTCAAAAAGATCAACAACACAAAATGTTGGCAAGGATACTAAACAATTAACTCTCAAACATTTCTGGTACAAGTGGGAAATGGTACAAGTAAGTACAAACTAATACAAAGAATGTAGTTGTTTCTCATACACATCTGCCTATGACCAGCAATTTCACTCTTGAGTATTACCAAACAGAAATAAAAATATAAACCCACAGAAGTACTTGATCATGAAAACTCAATACTCAATCTTAAAGTAATCTTAATCATAATTGCCCAAACATAAATCCAGGTATCTATCAAAAGAAAAACATGAGTAAGCAAATTATAGAGCATCCATACAATGGAATACTATTCAGTAATGAATTAGTTAATACTACAAGATAAATCTCAAAATCATGTTCAATGCAAGCAACCCAAGAGAGTACAAATTGTATAGGTCAACAATATGTGAAGTACAAGAACAGTAATTACATGCAGAAAGGTCATCATGCTAGTCAGAAATGAATCCCAAGGAATTTTAAATAGGACAGTGTGGGGGATTTAAAAGATATAATTGAAGATCTGATATGAAATTAATAAAAATCAAAGGCTGCCACTTTCAAACAATAGTAAAGATTCCTTTATTACCCTTACAGTTTCACTGCTTCTACTGCAGTAAAAAGCTCAGAAGACCTGCCATCACATTTTATGTAGGGAATAAACAAAGCAAATTTCCACAGAATGAGTTAAACAGAAATGACAGAGCCCTCATCTACAGTAATAGAAATAGTAGTTAATAGGCAAGAAGAAACTATCTCTAAGGTCATAGAGAAAGAAGAAAAGGGAAGGTCAACATGAGTCAAGAAGAAAAGTCTTCAATGGCAAGGATTCCCAAAAATGCTTCTTTTTTCAACTGTGTATAAATGCTTTGTGGCCTATTGGACTTAACAAAATAATTAGTTCAAAGAAAGAAAAGCTCTATTAAGCATATATAAATTAACTTGTTTTCTACATTGCTACTTGTAAAGCAAAAATGACTTTCTGGCATCTCATTTAACTTAAGTGAAAACATTAAATACTTCAATGAGAAAACTCAAAATTTGCAATGAAACAGTAAAATACTGATGAATTATAAACTATCATTATTCTCAGCTACTAAAGGAAAAAATTAGTGCACCAACCCAGCATACATGATACATTTTGGAGAAGGTCTAGAAGCTTAACAAGTACTTCTGGATCTTAAAGCAAAGAATAGAAGTAAGAGTGTGCAAAATTTCTTTGAGAAAACTCAACCTTGCATCTAGGATATCCCTAAGTATGGAGATAAACTCTATGAAAACCATAAAAAGTAATTCTATGGAAAAAATGTGAAAACTGAAGGCAGGCATTGAGGCACACCCCTGTAATCCCAGTTACCCGGAAGGCTGAGGCTGGGATCACTTGAGTTCGCAGGTTCGAGACAACCCTGGGCAACGTAATGAGATCTAGTCTCTTTAAAAATTTTTTAAAAATGAATTGGGATAGGACAAGGAGACCAAATACCAAAAGGCAATTATGTAACAATGTGAATTCAGAAGCCCATCTATCTAAAGACAGTAGGTGTAGGACTTTTAAACTCCAGGTAAGATTACTCTTCTTAATCTGATAAAACAAAAAGGAATGGTTCTCCAGCAGACAGCTCATATTTTACAACAGCAGAAGCAACTTTGAGAATGGCCCATATCAAAAAGAAGAGCTACAACAAGTGTTGACAAGAATATGGAGATATAGGAATCTTTATAAACTGCTGGTAGGAGAGTAGACTGGTCCAGGCCCTTTGAAAACGGTATGGAGGGTTCCCAAATATTAAAAATAGATATACCATATGTTACAGTAATTTCACTCCTAAATATCTACCTGAAGATTGTAAAAACACTAATTTGAAGGGATTTATGCATTCCTATGTTCATTGCAGCACTATTTACACCTAGGTTCCCAAGGAGAGAGGAGTAGATTAGAAAAATGTAGTATTTGTACACAGTAGAATCAGCTACTAAAAAGATCAAGTCTTGCCATTTGTGACAGCATGGACAGAACTGGAGGGGATTGTGGTAGGCAAAATTAGTTATAAAGAAAAATACAAATACCAGATAGTTTCACTTACATGTAGTATATAAAGAAACAAAACAAAGGATTAGTAAAAGTTAACCCATTAACAAACCCTAGAAATCTGATTGCAGAATTGAGGCTACAGAGAGGGAGAAGAAGAGTGGAGAAGAAAGTGCCTCTGGTGCCCAAAGGTCTATGGATGCCTTGGTGGTGGATCTGGTATGGTGACATACATACATCGGAAGGGATGTAATCCTCTATCTCTCAATAACATAAAGCTTTGTAAATCAATCGCCGGGCACGGTGGCTCGTGCTTGTAAGCTTCAGCCTATGAAGCGGCCGGGGCCAGGGATCGCTGTTCGAGTCCCGCCTGGGGCCCGTAGTGAGACCTGGTTCCAAAAAAAAAAACGGCTGGGCGTGGTGGCACACGCCTGTAATCCCAGCTACCTGGGAAGCTGAGGCTGGGGATGGCTTGAGTCCGTGGTACCCCGGGCAACGAGAGCCTGCGGTTCCACAGGCAAAAATAGCGACACCTAGTCTCAAAAAAAAAAAAAAAAAAAAAAAAAAAAAAAAAAAAAAAAAAAAGCAACTGTGTGGAAAAGTTTAAAAAAAAGAGCTTAAAGTTTTGAAAAGAATAAAAACTAAATACAATAGACATGAAAAATGGGAAGAAAGTATTCAGAGATTAAGCTTATTTACTCAGAAAGAACCAGAGTTCTGATTAACTTTGGAGTTCATTGATCAGCTGTTCTGAAAGCAGGAAAAAGAATGTTAACTGCATCCATATGGGGGGGAGGGGAGGAGATGTGGATTAATCAATTAATGAAGAGGTAAAAAAACAGAATAAAGATAAAAAGAAGCATGATAAACAGAAAACACAAAAGCAGGAATAATTTCGGCTATGCCAAGTTCAAAAAAAAAACTCAATAAAATCTGACACATTTTAAATGGACAAATATATATATATATAAATATATATATACAAATATATATATACATATATATATTTGTATATATATACATATATATACATATATATAAATATATATATATGGCATAAATAAACACGAGCAGTATACAGAACAAACTCAGTAAGAGTGGTTACCTTCTCTAGAAAAAGGAAGGAGACTCATCTGTGAGGAGCATTTTTCTGTATTTTTTTAAATCCCAAGTAAATATAGAAAACACTAACATTTCTCAGGAAGACATGGTTTTATGTTTCTGTATTTCTTAAGTATTTCACAGTTTAAAGAAATTTAATACAATAGTAACAGATACACCATATGCACATTACTACAAAAATGCAGTTTTAAACTGCCTTTTACAAATTTCATAAATTACCGCTATCAACCAATGATTAGTTTATAAATCAGTGACCTAAGTTTTCAAAATATTATGTTTCTGTATTTCTTAAGTATTTCACAGTTTAAAGAAATTTAATACAACAGTAACAGATACACCATATGCACATTACTACAAAAATGCAGTTTTAAACTGCCTTATACAAATTTCATAAATTACCGCTATCAACCAATGATTAGTTTATAAATCAGTGACCTAAGTTTTCAAAATATTAAAGGATGCTAGTAGTGCTTACAGTCCCTTCAATGTCAAGACCTATTCAAATCTAAATGTTTTAAATATTCTAAAAATTGTTCCTAAACTAAGAAATCAGTATTTTTTCTGAGATCAGCAACTTTATAGATGCTTCTTTACATAGGTACTAGGACCTAAAAATTTCAGCTTCCATGTGTACTTCCTATGATGATGAATTGCATCAAAAAAACTTTACCTATCACAATAACCCAAGGAGATAGGAGTGAGGGGGTTGGTTACTTATGTATAAAATCAAGTTTTCTTTTTTTAACCACGGGTCATCAGGAATATTTGCTGTTAGGGCTTTATAGTACCTGTTAAGTCCTTTGCTAAATCAGGATGGTTCATGAGACAATGACTAGCAAACTTCACACATTCCAGGCGGATTGGTACATGGATATCATTAAATCTGACAAAATATAAAGACACAGAGTAATATTTAAAATAAGAGAAACAGGTATTTAACCAATTTATATTTATTTCTCTAGCCAAAAGATCCATTTACATAGGATAATCCAAAGTGTAATCAGACTAATTTAAGAAAACTTTTGATAGTCTACATATTTACAACACTCTAGAACCTCTCTATTAAACAAGGACAATCTCCTTCGACAATTATGTACCTTTAAGAATAATCTTTAAACACCACATTTGGTTGAAATACAAGAATCAGAATGGAAAAGTTTTTCCTATAAATACTATACTATCATATTTTCATATATATATATATCCGTGTGTATACAGAATTCATACACACATTATATAAAATCCCACACTGTGTTTGAAAAAAACTTTTCCTCAAACTATTCTTTTTTAAATACAGAGCATTCACAAATGTGTGGTAGACCTTGCACTAAACCCAGTATGATTTTGTATGACTCTAGAAGTGCCCATTGTAAAAATTACAATTATTACTTTTCACTACTATGAAAGTCTTATTTTTTACATGGAACTGAAAATACCTTATTATATATTTCTAAAGAAAAACTAACGCTCTTTGGTTAACATGTCATTTAAATATATTTTTAGTCTTGTATTTCCATCCCTTTTTTCCTTACTATTCGGCAAAACAACTGTTTTGTGCATGTATGCATAGTTCAGATTTTGCTAATCTGATGTCAAGTAACATCATTCTGATGCCAAGTAAGAGTCTCCCCTCTCTTCTAAATTCCACAAATTATTAGTTAGACCTAGAGATCTGATCATATTCAGGCTCATTTTTTTAGCATGTCTATTTCACAGAGGCATTGTGTTTCTCTATCAGAAAGCACGTGTTATCTAAGTATCTCTAAGTCACTGTTGTTCAAAGTCTATAATAATTATACTCTTCAAAAAAAAAAGGTGACAAATTTAAATTGGGGTTTTCCTCCAAAAAATGAAGTTTGGGTAATTCATGTCTTAACTCAAAGAGATATTAAATATAAAGATGTAAATTATACCTTTATTTTGATACAGTAAATAAAGTTGACTTTAAATTGAGCTGCATAGTTTAAACTTTTAAATTAAAAATAAACTTTTAAATTATTTGATGCAACTGCCCAAACTCAAAGTGACAATAGACTAATATTTATTATTACTAAGCTATCTAAGAGATAAGAAATCAAATTGAGAATTCAGGGTTAAAAAAAACACTGAAAAAGGCTTATAAACTTATTTAACAAATTAGGAAAATAAGGCCAAAAAAGATTAAATTTATCTTTTTAAATCATGGACAATTCACTGACATTCTGGTTTTCTGAAATGAAAAGTGGTCCAAAAAAAAGTGGTGATAACAAAGCAAAGACCTCACTATAAAGAAAACAAGAGTCTTATAAATTCCATGTACTATGATAACCACATATTTACATAAAAAAAAACTGGAGGAGGGGCAAGGGAGAGGTGAAATCCTTCATGCTCAGGGTCAAAGTAGGTTTCAGTAAGGACACTTAAGAGGTTTTACTATATTCAAAGTGAGGGGTGCCTTTAGAATAAGATAATACAATGAGAAACATGCAAATACATTCAAAAATTTACAACCAACTTCAAGGGGTTTATGACTAAAAGCACACTGAAAATCCAGATTATCTAAATTATGAAGGCAGTTAGGAAAAAGAAAATACATAGTCATATTTATTCATTCTGTGCCTGTCCTTATCCCTGTAATACTGCCCAATAATCTAATTAAATGTAACTTTTTGTAGAGAGGCTATATTTCACAATGGTGTATTTTCTGTTGGAATTAATCATTGCTATATAGTAAAACATTATGATACTCTGATATAGCTTTCATTAAACATCTATTAAAAATCGTCAAAGACAAAAAGAAAAAAAAGGAAATTATGAATATGTTCTATCACTACCAGCATTCCAATATTTCAAAATATAAAAGACTTTATCTTCATGAATTCAGAAAACAATCTTAAATACTGATGGTGTTTTAAAATAATACACAGATATGTTACTTTGATACAGGCCACCAAAATTATTTACCTGCCCAAGTAGCACTGCCAAAGGGGTTTGTTTTGAGAAGCCAATTCTGAATCCTTTGCCCCAAACATTTTAGCCAGTAGTTTAACAACTTGCAATCGTTCCTCATTATCATTGCTCTAAAATAAAACACAACCACAACTGTAAAACCATAAGATATATTCAGAATATAAATCTTTCTCCATCACTTCCTTTATCCTCCAATTGACAGAAAACCTTTCATGCATTCCCATGTTAAAAATTACACACAGTAAAGACAATAACTCTTTGTATTATTGACTTTGGTACTTCCAACAAATGACATAATGGTTATATGAATGAGCCAACCACAAAACTAGAATTGAATGGTAGAAATATCAAAAACCCTATGGATGGCACTATACAATCTCTTTTAAAACCAATGCCTCAGCCTAGCATTAAGTGCACCCTAGTATGAGTTATTTATCTCCATTATTTCTCTCATTTTCCTCTAAATATACTAAAAGTAGTTTTCCGACATGCTACGTTAATCTTGAAAACATGAAAAAACAAAAGCAAATGTCTGAACTCTACTGCAGAAATTTTCATCAACTGGTATTAAAGTCAGATATCTATTTGCTTAATAAGACTAATGCAGATTAGACTCCAATGGTCAGCCAAAGACAAGTTAATCTTTTTTGTACACTACTATCCAACTATAATTCTTTGTGCTCTACAAATTCACCCAGTACTTTCCTACCTCTGCACGTTGTTTCCTTTGTTTCATTCAATTATACGCTGCTTGAACCTTTTATGACATTTATAGGATCTGGTCTTTTACTACATCTGGATTTTTCTCCTCTTTTACCCATACTAGATATTAAATTTTCAGAAGGCAGGGATGACAACCCTTATTTTTGCAAGTCTTACAGTATGTAGGAAAATGCACATATCAAATATATACTCAGTATTTTTCATAGAGCAAATCGGGACGAAAAATCAATGACTGCTATGTCTCATCAAAATTGCTGACTATATGAAAAGAGGCAGAGAGGCTAATAAAGCTAATAGCACACATGAGAAACATACAAAATACATAACCCAGAATAAAATAAAGATAATTATTTGCTGGTTTTGGGGGTACTCAACTAACAACATTTTTGTGTGTTTTTTGAAAGGGACAAATCAAAATTTTCAGAAACAAGAAATAAACATGGAATTTAGAAACTTTTGTGGTGTACACTGACAATCAAAGATTAATAGTTAGAACCAGCATTATGCTTACACTTCCTGTAATGATTTGGAAAAGGAAAGTGTATTTTCCAATATGCAAATTAAATTCAATTTTATGGAATAATTTAATGTCAAGATGCTAAGGACATACTACCAAAAAGATTCCAGAGAACTATGTGAAGAGCAAGGGAACTTTCAGATACTCAAGATAATTATGCACAAAGGAAAAACATTTAGGAGGTGAGAGCAATCTGGCTTCGATATCTGTCACCCCCAATGATCACCAGGGTTGATTCCGCTGATCTGGCTGCTAGGCCTGTGTCCCCTTCCTCCCTCATTCACTCCAGTGTGTCTCTCCTGAAGTTATGCACTCAGTTGGCCTTCCCTGAAAAGAAGTACTGCTCTCGGTGAAGAGTTTATGAGTAGCTGTGCCCCTAGTAGAACCTCCAAACAAGAGCACAAAGGGAAAACATTTCACATTAAGTATTAAACTACTCTTATGGCTCAATCAAAAGATCTCAGGAACCACGATAAACTGCAATTTGAAAACAAAAGCTGATAGACAGGTCTGACCTTAAAAGGTAGTCACAACCTAGAATATATCCAGAGAAAAACACCTGCTATATCATTCTCTTTGCTAGTTACCATGCCAGGCACTAGAAGTTACAAACAGGAAGGACACAAACATCTAAATGAATAACAATACAATACCACATCTGTAATTTTCAGTGAAAATCACTATAAGAATTTAAAAGACACAAATAATGTTCTCTGCTATTCTGGTTGACAAAAATATATAATTTTTAGAATAGTTACCTTTAATTTAAATTCAAGCTGGGGTAAAACTGAGAGCAGCAAGTGACTATCAATATTGTATAGCTCCAAAATTAAGTCAAAGACATGCTCTGACAAATCACTGATAGATGTTTTCCCAAGCATCAATACCTGATTAAAAAACTTTTGAGAAAGAAAATCTATCATTAGTGGAAACATCATAAATAATTTTCCAACATCTTGGTTCTATTATGTAATTAAATTATTATTTCAAAGCAGTCAGGTATCACATCAAAGTCAAGTCTGGCACATCAAAGTATTTTCTAACAGAGGTGAGAAATCACTACAGGAGATATAAAATGATAAAACATGAAATTCACCTTATATTGTGATAAAATATAGGTACTTTGTACTGATTCATCATTTAACAGGTCAAAAGACACGCAAACTACTAAACACAGTTTATTCTTCACTATGAAACTTACCATAATTTGTCCAGTATTTGTGTGCTACTAGATACAGTTCTTAAGGGTAAGGGGTGTTATCTCCTGTTCACCTTAGCATGTATACAAGACAACACCACTATGACAAAACATTGTACCTTCATTATAAGGAGCCAATTCCATTTTTAAAAATATGTAATTTTGTATTTTTAACACAATCTTTCTAGTCCTCTTCTGTCTTCTCTCACATATGTACAAAATTCACATCATTAATTAAAAGTGAATTAAAACGCCGGGCATGGTGGCACGTGCCTGAAAGCGGCTACCTAGGAAGCCGCAGCGAGGACCAGGGATTGTGGTTCTAGTCCCGCTTGGGGTAACGCAGCGAGAGACCTAGTTCCAAAAAAAATAGCTGGGTGTGGTGGCGTGCACCTGTAATCCCAGCTACCTGGGAAGCTGAGGCTGGGGACTGTTTGAGTCCATGGTACCCCAGGCAATGTGAGCCTGCGGTTCCACGGGCAAAAATAGCAAGACCTAGTCTCAAAAAAAAAATAAATAAAAATAAAAAATAAATTAAATTAAAAGCACAAAGAAAGATAAGAAAAATTCATATTTAACAAATTGCTTTTTCTATAAATATTTGGCTCTAGTCAGTTTCCATCATGTTACTATCAAAAATGGTAAGATATATGGCATAAAGATTAATTTACTATCTATTTAGTGTCCCACTAAATAGATAAAAAACTAATGCAAAGCATATACCAATATTCTCAACATTATCTTCTGTCTCCTTAAAGAAGTTAAGAATTAATATTCTCAACATTATCTTCTATCTCCTTAAAGGAGTTAAGAATTCCTTTCATCATATAAACAGATTTCTTCTCCCTGTGACAGTTAACACACAACTTGGCTTAATCAGGTTTTCTACATGCAAAGTAAAGAGTCAAGAACTTGACATTTTCTTACTTTTACTATGAACCTGTACATACTATCTAGCCATGAAGAGAAAAGAACAAATGCTATTTTGCTATTCTTTCTTTATCAATTATAAAACAAGTAACTTGTCCTCTTTGCTTATCAATTCTGTTGAAAAAAATTTTGCAATGTTGCATGTTAAATTTTCATTCAAGGTAAAAAGTCATTTTGTTTCTGTTGAAAACTTTCTTCCTTTTTAAACATGGTAAATACCTTTGAGTAACAAAAGAAAAATCCTTTCTAATATGTTCACTTCAGTGATGAAATTTACTTTCTCTTCTCTCAGACTGGTGAAAACTCATTTGAAAATTTATATAAATGATATCTATTTATATAAATTATATATATATATTATTCCCTGCTTAGCATCTCGAATTCATCAAAAACATTTATTTAAAACTTACAATCTTCATAAAGGTAATGTCCAAGTCAGTCTTGCCTTGTACATAGAGTAATTGACAGTGGAACACAGCAATTGACAGTGGATATTCAATTTATATTTAAATTAATAAATAATGTAAAACATTTAAGCAAATTCCTAATGTAAATTACTCCATGTCATTCTGGAGGGCATACAAATTAACAGAGCAGGTAGACACACATTTGATTAAAGCAGTATGAGTAAGGTCTGTAATAAATTCTACCTTAGAAATAAATGGTCAATTTTCCTTATGAAAGTGTTTTTACATGTTCTCTATCATAATCCCAGCATTATTGATTAATCATTAAATTAACTGATATATTATTTATCAACTTTAACAAATTATTAATTATTGGGTGGATTTATTTATTCCATTTAATTCATACAAAAATTGACCTAAGTGAGATTTAAGCAAGGAAAGAGAATTGTACTGTAAGATGTGACACAGAAATGATTTTATATTAAATTGCCAGAAAAGCTAAAAGAATTCTCTTGGTCCTTACATTTTAACTTTTACTGTAAATATTTTCAAACACAAACAAATGTTTGTATCTTAAACCTTTTCTTCTTTTATTGGTCAATCAAACAGTTATTTTCCCAAATTCCAACTGATGTATAGTACTGTTCCTTTTATTTTTGATCAAAAAAGGCATTAAAAAATGTTAAATGTTCCCCTAAAAAAAAATCTGATTTGGCAATATCAATTTAAATAAATGACCACCAGGAGGAGCTCACCTAATGGATCTAAAGGCCCATGGAGCTAGACACTGAGAGGAACATGAACCAAAGGAAAAGGGAAGATGTAATTAATTACAGAAGATTTAAGTCTGGGTCTACACCCTTGAAATGCTATTAAATAGATAATGTAAAAATAACTTGATCTACTCAACATAACCAACTTACTCCAATACCCAAGGCTCACAAGGCTTGAGGAAATCAATACAAGGAATTCCCTGCCAATTGTAAGAGTTAAGATTATAGAACTTCATTCTCCAGCTTGTGAAAGTTCCAGAAAAATTTATTTATGTAACAAGTAAATTTTTCCAAAATACCAAATTGGTCAGAATTATTCAAAGCTAAAAACCAAGAATAAAAGTTGGGCTTTATCAAGGTACTGTTTTATAAAGCATGTTACTTTCCAAAGTACATCTTTTCATGATGTATAGTTCAAGAAAATTAAACATGAAAAAATTACAAAAGGTTCTTTCTCACATTTTTCAGGAAGACAAGATTTATCTCCTTTACATGATTAGGTGTGGGTGAAAGTGAAAAGGAGTGGAGAGACAGAAGTGATACACAATTCAAGAAGCAAATGTTAACAGTGTTATAGGTTTGCCTCAGAAGGCACCATTCACATAGAATACAATGTGAACGGGGTATCTAATTGTGCAACTGAACAGAACTGTGAAGAGAAAATAAAACAAGTGAACCTATCAGCTAAAAAGACTTTTCTTCTGAAAATAAACACAAGATGGTTAATCCTAAGTATGTAGTTTTGGAATGATTCTGAAATAGCTCATTTCGTTGCAACTCTCCCCCTTTCTCAGAAAAGATGGGTTTATATGGAATCTATGCCAGGGATAATGAGATAGGTTAACTTTCACCAAATCATAACCATTCATAACAGCCTTCAATTTCTAAGTATTTATATTCATCCATATCTTTTTCCTGTATAAACCAACTTAATTTCAAAACCCTGTGAGCAATTTCTCTAAATAATAAAGCACTCCTTATGTTTCAGAACTACATTTAACTATTTCTAACATTATAAGGTGTATCTTATTAACCAGTATTTACAAGAACAAAATCTTAGAGAAACAGAATGGTGTCTATAAAATGAGTATAAAAGGTCAAGTATATGGTGGTGGATGGAAACTAGACTTAAGGTGGAGATCAGAAAATGGTGTACAGGTGTAAAGTTATAATGGTGCACACATAAAACTAGTATATGTTACATACCAATGCCACCGCAAATGAGAATTTGCTAACAAAATTTTAAGGTGTTTTAGTTCTGAGGCAAACTGAAAGAAGTGAATGAATAAAGATAGATGCTAACCTTTCAGAAAATATTAGCCAAAAATAATTTTAACTAGGAAAGAAAATACACTGTTTCATATGTATTATTACTATACAACACAATATGCACAACACAAAACTTAAAAATAAGTACTACTTGCCTAAATTTTGCTCCTCACACACTTTTAAATTTTCAGCTAATCTTTCTAACAAGCAATTACAGCTAAGACTTACATTAGTAATATATGGTTCAATAGCTTGAGCTGTCCTCTTCAATAAAGCCTTTGCCAAATCATACGCTTGCTTGTTCAAATTCTGAAAAAAATAAATATCATCTCTATTATATATCTCTGAGGAGAAAACTAAGACTCAATTAGAATAAAAGCTGGCAAAGTCACTTCTCTTAATTAAAAATTGTTCTACTAAATCATACGATGCCTTCCAAACAAAAATGATACTTTCTTCATATCTCATTCATGGCATAAGATAAACCACAATAAAAGTTTATTAGATAGAAAAGAAAATACGTGTTCATTCTAAATCTAGCCCCAAAATCAAATCCATTCAGTTGAGAACAAATAAAGGTCACTTTTCTTCAGGTCCAGATCAACCAAAACATCCTAAAAGGGTGAATTGAATTCATTGGGGGAGATAGGGGACTGCCTCACTGATGAGCAAGAACAAAAAGTTATAGTAAAGTAGATTTACTCAAGCATATTCCAGAGCCTAAGTCCACAGATACAAAAGAAAACAAACAAAACAGAAAAACAGTGTTAAAAAATGTGTTTTTATGAGATTTAATAGAAGAAATCAAGATTAAAGATCTTTTTTAAAAAACCACTATTCCAGTTTAAATATATTACTGAAAACAAGTACACACTATATACTGTAAAATTCATATTCAGTATTTTTGTATTAATCTACCTTGATGCCTGTATTGCATTACTTCATTTGTTTCAACCTGTTTTTTAGCATTTTACCACATAACATGCTACTGCTTACTCTTTCTCCTATTCATAGACATTAAATTATGCAGTGTACGTGACTACTTATACATAGAATAATTTTCTGCAAATTCTGACTTACCAATTTTGAAATGGATTGTTCTGTCTGGTCTTATTTGTAGAGTTTCTAAGTTCTATATAGTAAATTTTTATAAATTGACTGTACAACATGTCTCTACTTATCTTTCACAATGTTTAAGGTATCTTAAAAAAATACAGAAGATTTTATTTTATTGTAATTAAACATACCAGTTTTTTCCTATATAGCTAAGGCTTTTTAATTTTCACAAGAAACCCTACTCTACAATGAAGTCAAGATAGTTTATATTTTAAAATAAAAACTTAACGATCTGTTCTTCAGAGTTAGATCTGTAATTTACTTTTATGTATGGTGTGAAGTAAAAATCTATTTTCCCCCCAGGATATTCAACTGTCCAAAACCATTCACTAAAAAGTTCATTTCCTGTCAATGACCTATTATACACACATCTCAAGATTCTATATAACCGTGTATCCGATTATAAAAGTCATCACTACTTCAACAGATTCCTTTGTCTTTTACTGCCTGGTTTTCACGAAAGAGATATACAAAATTAATCTCTTAACACAAAATAAGGTAAGACATCACTTTTCTTAGTCTTCTTCAAAGTGTCTGGCTATTACTGGTCATATATCCCTTAATGTCAACTTTTTAATCACTTTTTCAAATTATACACACACAAATGGTTGTTTTAATTGGATTATCTGTCCAGAATAGTAAACAATCCTCCAGTTACAGCTGATTAACTTCTAATTAATGTTGACTAGAAGTAGCATAGTTTTCCCTAAAGAAGAATATCTTTGTAAAGCTACTAAAGTCAAAGAAAATGCTTAAATATTTAGTTAAGTACAGCATTATACATATCCTTATCTGTTAAAGGAAATTCCTATTTCAAATCTACTAAAAGATTTTATCAAATGACTTTTCTCTACATCTACTAATATTTTTTTCTTTTATCTGTTAACTTAAGCAGGTATTAGTCTAATATTTTCTAATGTTAACCCATGTTACATTCCTTATAGCCAATTTGCTCAATATCTACTTTAAACTATTCTGGACACTACCTACATTATTATATATTGGACTTAATATGACTACATTTAAAATTAAATTAGTCATGAATCTCCTTTATTGTCTGACTTTTTGTCATATATTCTACTCATAGAATTGTAATATCCCTTCCTTTTTTGCAACCTGGAAAATTTTGCTTATTAGGTGTATATCCCATATATGTGACGAGTAAGAAATATGTTCAATTTAAGATCTTTTGTAGTTAGTTGCTTTAATTTCTGTTGCTTTTGCTTTTATTAATGTTGCTACTGTTGTTTGGGAGATTTTGTTTTATGAATAAATTTAATCAATTAAATCTCTTATCCAGTGCTATTCAATTTTCAAGATTTTCTCTCTGAGACAAACTTGTCAAGTTTTATTTTCTAGAAATTTGTTTTGTCTAATTCCAAATAATTTGGTATTAAATTAAATAGTTCACAGAATTGTTTTGGATCTTTCTGATGTCTGTTATTCATTTCATTGTAAATACCCTCTGCCTACCCAATTTATCAAGGGTTTGTTTTTTCAAATTACTAACAATGCATATTTGTGAAATATCACTGTTTCTATTTCATTATTTTCGTCACTATTTTATTCCTTCTATATTTTATATATTCTGATTTTTTATAAGTTCTTAAATAATACAAAACATTTTAAGTTGCATTCCACAAGCTTTTATATTATTTTAATTATCATTTCTAAATATTTTGTAATTGCCATTATGATTTACTCTTTTTGACAGATTATGATTATTATAGCTTATGTTTTCAGTTTCAATTCTTCAAATCCTCACCAAGAGTCTATTTGATTTATAATTTCTGAAAAACAGTTACAATGGCTTACGAAAATGTGAGTTCATGTCTTTATAGTTCTTTCAATTTATGCTTTTAAATTTTGAATCAATGTACTTAGTAATTTGAACATTATGTTGCAAACTAAACTTTTACCACCATATAAATCTCTTCTTTATCCAGTAAAGACAATTATATATAATATGTTATATTAATATAAGTTACTTCAGTTTCTTTCCCTTCAAATCTTTTTTCTATCCTTTTCTTTCAACTTTTTCTGTGTGGTTATTTTTGTTATCTCTTTAATAATGACCAGTTGGATTCATTTCAATCTAATCTGACAATTTGTCTTTAGTAAACATGAACCATTTACATTTATTGTAATTCTTCTGTTTAATGTAATCTTTAAAATTTTAATTTGAATCGCTTCTCGGCCTTTTGGCTAACATCAAGCATAAATTTTTAACATGAACACTTCATCTAAAGTTTAAAATTAACCAACAATTCCATATACCTCTCATCTTACCATGATCATATTATCCATTAAGCCTATTAAACCATTCATTCATGTACATTGTTTGGATCCAGAGGCTTAGGATCATTTTATTAATTAATCTTTGGAATATTGTTAGAGTATTTCGTTGTTCACCATTATCTGTTGTGCCCCTGACACCTGTAAATTTAGTTTACATTATTCTATAATATTTACATAGTAGTTTCTTTCGGAAAGGGTCTGTCCAAAAAAAAAAAAAAAAGAGTATTTAATAACTTAATTTCCCTCAAATTGGACATATAACTCTACACTAACACAGTAATTTTACCTTAGCACTATGGAAATAAAATTCTATTATTTCCTAGTATACCTATTCTTTTACTAACAAATCAGCAATCAGCCTTTTGCTGGCAAAGGTTGTACCTTTCCCCTCGGCAAAATTCCTGGATTGCTTCTGTTTTGCAGTCCTACAATTTTTCCAGGATATATTTGAACTGCTTTTTCTACTCATGATACTTTTGCTATCTTACTCAGAAATGCATGCATTTGATAAATTCTGAGACATTTTAAGTAAATTTCTATGAGTTATCATCTCTTTTATATTTATTTTGAATCAATACTAAACTTATTTTAATGTTTCACTTCTTACTATATTGTTCTTTTTCTCTTTACCTCAGTGATTCTCTTTAACTTTTTTCAGATCTATCTCCCAGTTGCTAAAGTACCTATATGAAATATAAGGATTTTAACTGTAACTCAATTTTTTCTTCATTTCTTTTATAGCCTATTCTCCTTTCATATCTGGATATTGTTTTTAACTCTTTGTTTTATGTATTTAATCCCCTTATACATATACTATATTCAATCCTTTTAAATGTCAATCCAATTTAACTAAATAAAATTAAATTTACTTAAATGATTTAAGCTAAATAGTCTTTTAAATATTTTGTTATTTTTATTTACTAAATAAACTGATTTTTTTTCCCCAGTTCTATTTTTGCTATTTGTAGTGCTGAAACTTTCAGCATTAGGCAATTTTCTTAAAGAGTCTGGAAATTATGGATCATGAAGTCTTTTTTTTTTTCAATTTTTTTTATTTTTTTTGATTGTGTGTGTGTGTGTTTGTGTGTGTGTGTAGTATCATCTAGATACCCCGAGATTCTCCCACCACCTTGTCACTCATGAACCATCATCTTAATCTCTTGTGCCCATACTTTCCCCAGGTTTAGCCCACGCTTACCTTCATGAAGTCTTTTTGGGGGGTAGGAGACTAGGTCTCACTAATTTTGCCTATGAAACTGCAGGTTCACATTGCCCGGGGTACCAGAGAGTCAAGCGATCCCCAGCCTCAGCTTCCCAGGTAGCTGGGATTACAGGCGCACACCACCACGCCCAGCTATATTTTTTTGGAACTAGGTCTCGCTATGTGCCCCTGATGGGACTCGAACCGTGATCCCTGGCCCCGGCCACGGCTTCCTAGGCTGCCGCCTACAGGCATGTGCCACCATGCCCGGCCCTTCATGAAGTCATTTTTACTGAAGCATCATTTGTATAAAAGCTTAGAAATCGTGTCAGGTATCCTGTCAACAGTCTTAGATTTGCACAAATACTTATATGCATGATTTCTGTGCCCCTCTCTTTATCCTAGAGTCCTTGTGAATAATCTGAAACATTTTCCTATTGCTTACTGGATACTTAAAGAACAAAACACTTAAAACACAATACACAGATACACATACACACTTATTTTGATTAATGTGACCCAGGCAAGAAATAGCTGTCATCAACTTAAACTTTGTATCCAAATTAGCAGAGACTTCCCTTTGAATTTCATTCCTCCTTTCAATACACACTACCACTTTCTTTTAAGTCCTAACAGCATTTTCCATCATCTAAGTAACTATTAACCTACTCTTTTAAACTTATCCTTTATAAAACTCTGTCATTACCCATATTTTATTAAATGAATTATGTCCATTACTTTTAGTTAATTAAAAATAAGTGCTGTGCCTCACATTTATTAAAATTAGTCAAAGAAATATTTTCTAAACTAAGTTCAAAGCAGAATAAATTGTAGTCAGAATGTAGACACAAATTATGGGCCTTATTATTAATAAATGACAGGTATTTCAGTATATATTGCTACTTACCTTATGGGCAGGTACCAGATTTACCAAAACAGTATCTAAAAGCTCCTGCGATACTGTGTCACCTTCACATATAATAGAGCTCATGAGATCTACCATGTGCATGTGAACTTTCTGATTGTGGCCATTGCTGAAATTCAAAGTAGATTTTTTATTTGAAATAACTAAAATATATAGGATTTAATCATATGACAATGACTTTTTTAAATAAAACTAAAGTATTATAAAATCAAATTCTATATATTCATTTAAATCTTTCCTCCCTCCCATATCTTACAGTATTACCAAAATACAGTTTTACTCTATGCTTCATGGATTACTTTTCTCTAATTCTAACCAGCCCCACAAATAATTAAACTAAGCAGAATTGCAGTTTTCAGAATTTAGAAAATTAAACTGCCATGTTTAAGTAAATTTATATATTTAAAGAGTACACAAAAAATACTCTAGTCACATGAATTATCAGTAGTATGTAATTTAAATAATCAGTAAAAATACCATATCCAAAAATATTTCACATTGGCTATAAATTTCCTTATATCAGTCTTTGTAATGGCTATAAATTTCCTTATACCAATCCTTGTAATATAAAACTGAGATCCATTCAGCTTTAAAACATCTATAAAAATGTTAATAAAACTCTTATTCACACTTTTTGCCTTTTAATGTCAATTTTAACAGTTTATAACATTTATCTATAAGTTTAAAAATCCTTACAGTTTATACAAGTCATATTCCTAGTTAAGAAAAAAAACTTACTTTATAACTGAAAATAATGTTCTGTATAACTGGGTAAAAATTTCATTACTATCTTCCAACTCGAAGCATATGTTATATGACTTGACCCAAGCAATGTTCTAAAAGCAAGAAGTTAAAAAAAAGGTGAAACATAAATAATAAGCAAAAATTAAGAGTACCAAACCCATTTAAAATGTCATACCAAGATATAATACAATACTTACCTCAAGTAAATAAAAATACCTATTGAACTGTGGGCTCTTTGTATCTTCTAGACCCTTTAGCTGCCTTGTTATAAACATAAATATATCCTTAAAAACAAAAAGATGAAATATTTTTTAAATGATAAATGTCAAATGAAAATATCCACTTCTTAAACTGTTAAAGTAAATTCTGCCTTTGTATGAATCTATCATGATAAATTTTAAAGGACCAGGAAAAATATGTTTGGCTAAAGTCTTTAAGTGTACCACTAAATATCTTATTCTTCATAGGAAAACAGTAAATTATTTATCATGAACTTCAAGAAAGAAAAACTTCACTTTAAAGCAATTTTTAAGAAAAAGACATTTAAAACTGATTAAACTAATACATACACCAATTCATAATGCTAGAATAAAAAAGGTTACAATAACTGAGAATGGATTAACTTTGCTGGAAAAAGCACTATAAGTAGTAATTACATAGTTAGAATCAAGTTTAGGAAACTTTCAATTCCAAAAACATCAAGTGAGATATCCCTTGGGATATACCTTGATAGAGATTCAATGTCACTTTGAGTCAAATCTTTGTTGTTTTTAAAAAGTTTGTGAAAGGTAAAAACTATGAAAGCAAATTCTGCAAAGGAAGTATGTTATCAGTCAAAAAGAAAACAGGGAATGAATGCATACATAGAGATAGAGATAGAGATAGAGATAGAGATAGAGATAGAGATAGAGATAGAGATAGAGAGAGAGAGAGAGAGAGAGAGAGAGAGAGAGAGATAGAGATAGAGATAGAGATAGAGATAGAGATATAGAGATAGAGATATATTCCCTCTAAATGAAATGATAAACAAGCATATTTTTAAATGCGAAGAATATAGAAGCAGAAAACTGAGTAGCTCCTCAAGAAAAACACTACCAAGAGTACATCCTTCAAAAACCATTACTTTGTTAATCATAAAATATGTAAAATACAACATAAAATATGTCCTTCGTGAACTAACCTTCACCTGATTTGCCATACTGCCTCTATCTTAAGATGAAAGACAATAATCACTCACTTACAATCTCTCCAAGTCACTAACCTAAATATGAAATCATGTATATAAAAAAGGTTTTTCTTATAACATCAATTTGCCAGTGGAAAGATAATTAAAGTATCACAATTTTCTATCACGTATGTAACATTAGTGTAGAAGAAATAAACGACAATCAAATATGGCAAAAATTACTCCTTATTTAGAAAATACCCTCGATATTAATAATTTTATGTTCTACCCAAGAAGGAGGTATATAAAATAAAACTAATGACCAAAAAACATATGACACTCTAAATTTTTCAACTACAGAATAATTCAAAAGGATTCCAATTTAATCTCTTGCTCTTCAATATTCTTCTCATAAATTCTTCTGTTATAAATAGAACATCTCTCTATAAGCCATTCTTTTAGGATGATTTTCACTAATCCAAAGCCTGGAGGCAGGTCACTGATCACACAAACTGAGAAATTCACAAGATAAGTTAAAAAAAATTAACAGCAGTCTAAAATTAGACTTTTCCCTTCATGGGAATGTCAACAACTCTTCCTGGTAAAAAAAGAGTCAGCTCAGTCAGTCAAATACACTCATTCCTTAAATCAATGAAATAACTCCAAATTAGAAATTCACAATTCAAAAGCAAGACCTACCTACACCTTGGATTCACAACTCCAAGGGTCATTCATTCTATATCAGCTACTTCAGCCTCTAACCATTCTCAAATCTCAAAATTCTACTTTTAAATCAAAATATTAATCCTACTTCCCTCATCATGAGATTCTTTAACCAATCAAACTGTAAAACAAGATGCAAAAACCAGACGTCCCATACTGGAATTTTCCATAGTGGAATTTTGGCAGAGTTAGTCAAAGAAGTTCCTCATTCCAATTATCAAAAAAGAACAACATAAATCTAAAAACCATCTCTGGGTCTTTTGTTCACCACTATAAAATCAGTTCATGACATATAATTTATATTCATATTTGCTAAATAACATCAACCTAAATTGTAGTTTCCATACTGTTAATAATAAACTCAATTCTCTAATAGCTTCCACTATTATCTGTTGTTGTTGTTTTATCTAATTTTTGTTTACTCTGCCTTATTCAATCTATTTTCACACAGCTCTTAATTATTCCATGTTTCCTACCGCGTTTTATTTTCCATTGGTAATATTTTATTTAACCACAGTAAGCAAGTACTGACTAGGTATCATTTCTACCCCTTAGTTAATACTTTATTTATTGTGTTCCCTTCAAAACAATTCACATTCCACCTTCCATTAAATGAACTCATATACTTTAAGGTTTACACAATGAGATGCAACATCACATATGTAATAATGGCCCATATCAAAAAAGACCAAAAACAGTAAGTATTGGCAAGGATATGGAGAAAAAGGAATCCTCTTACATAGTTGGTAAAAATACAGACTGGTTCAACCCCTATGAGAAACAATATGGAGGTACCTCAAAATATTAAAAATGGATCTACCATTTGATCCAGCAACTCCATTTCTAGGCATCTACCCTAAAGAATAGAAAGACGCTAATTCAAAAGGAAATATGCACTATGATTATTGCAGTATTATTTACAACAGCTAAGCCGTGGAAGAAATCCAAGTACCTAAGAACAACTGAATGGATCAGGAAAATATACAGTGTGTATATGCACAATGGAATATAACTTTGTATTAAAAATTATAAACTCCAGCCATTTGTGACAATATGGATGTAATTAAAGGAGATAATGCTAAGTGGAGTAAGTCAGGAGAAAGGTAAATAACATATAATTTTACTTATCTATGAAACGTAGAGAAATAAAACAAGGGGTCTAATAAAACCAACTAATTAAAAAACTAGAAATCTAACTGTAGAATGAAGTGTGAGGGTGCGGGGTGGTGAAAACAAAGGGGAAAGAGGAAACCATTATTTGTGATTTGGTGGTTGGTATGGTGTAGCAACAAGACCTCAACTGGAAGATCCTATACCTCTAAAATAATTTTGTAAACCAATGATGCCTCAAGTGAAAATAAAGAGCATCAAAAAATAATTTTTAGTTTATACAAGATACTGCCTTTTAAATAATAAATATGATCTTCATTGGGAATTCTCGAAAGGGAGTAGTCCTCCAAATGACACTGCATTAGAGTTAACGATGATAATAAAAAATTATAGTGTATGCTGCACTAATTTACTACTTCCTGAAGACAAAAAAATGTTTCACAAAATTAAATGTTAAATGGAGGGGAGAAGGGTGTCTCTGAAGAAAACAAATTTAACTAAAGATTATTCCAGCTATTGTCAAAAATGTATACAAATTATTCAAGTACTTTACCTTCCACTTTAATTAGAAAAAAAAATGAAAACAAAAGTCTATTAAACAGTTCTTTAAATCAGTACTTGCCTTTAATTTATCAGGGGATGTGTAAGGAGCTTCAGGAGCATAAATTCTAAAAATATCAGCCAGGCAGCAGGCCACCAGTAAGCGAACATCTTTATCAGGATGCTTAAGGAAAAAATCTGATGCAAGGTGTAAAGCTAGGTTTAAATAAAGTTCCTTTTCTTCTTCAGAGTCCTGGTCCATATCCATGAAAGTTTTCACAACCATCTACACAAAAACAATATTATCAAATAATGAAATTCTCCATGCATATACAGTCATTTGAAATAAAAGTTCTACTAACTTCCAATAAAGATATTTTCATTTTTCCCCTAAAAATGTTTGAGATAATAAGATTCATTTAAAACTACAGGTTAAATGACTTTTCTTCAAAAGACTAAGTAAAATAATTTTCATCATAACTGCTAAACAGATTTTGAAAGTATAAAAGTAGTTTTACATAGTGTTTCTATATAAACTTTTATAACTGGATTAGAAGTATGTTCTTCGTAAAAATAGCATCCCTTTTTTAAAAAAAATAATTTATTTCTAATTCTTTCACTAGAAAAAGTGTACTCTAAAGAAAAACCTAGAACGATCATTTATTTTCCATATAAATTATGACCCATATAAACCACTTCAGTACAGAGATTTATGGATTAAGCTCTAAAAAAAAAAAAAAAAAAGACTAAACAAACAAATTCAAGAAAAGGATGAGAAAGATACATTTCTAAGGGGTAAAAACTGTCATCAGGTGACTAACACAGCACTCAACAAATTATATTTTTTGCCATAAGAAAAGAGAACGTAAATACTGGTAATTCAAAATGGGACTCAACATCATTTATGGAATGAGCAGAATGTTTCTAATGAAAAAAAAAATTTTTCAAAACACTTAAAAGAAGTAGGATAGAAACAAGAATGGTAAGGAATGGTGTTGCTTAAATTCTGTGAAGAACTTTTTCTAATGGCAGTATTAGTACTAACAATGTACACCGAGTTTGTAATATTCCTATTTCAAGTGAAACTTAACAAAAATGTCCTAAATTGACAGGAATATTTAAACAGAACTCTGATGAAAAGGTGACTATCTGGCATCCACTAGGTGGTGCTACGCATACTAACCAAGAAGTAGAAGCTACCAGGTTATCAATGGCTGTCTTTTTTTAAATTATTAAATAATTTATTTATATAGAAGTTTCACATTTGCATAATTCCCAGGGTTCACCCACCACCTTTCCTCCCTAACTGTTGCCACCCTCTCCTGCCCCCCAACCCACAAATTGTATGCTTCAGTTTGGTTGTTAACTTGTTTTAATGGCTGTCTTAATCCTTAAAATGAACAGTAATGACATCCTATTGTAGGGCTAGAATTCTAAGTAATATATAATTCAATATTCTATTGATATGTATGGCTTCTCAGCAGAGCCAAAGGAAACAACGTCCCTCATAGAGCAGACCCTCAGATCTGTTTTGCCAAATGTCAGAATGAACAGTAGACTAATCCTTCTAATCTATTACTACAAGTAATGTATGTATGTTGTTGAAAGCTACTCTCCTAAACTTTCTGGTTTTACTACTTTTAAGCTATATACTTTAACGACTTAGGTGTAAAAAAAAAAGGGGAGAAGAGCCATATGCAACGAATTAGTCTTTCTCTAGAATTTCTTCACAAAAGACTAAAAATTAAGTCTATTTTGAATAAACTATTATAGGAAACTAGATACTATAACACCTTATATATCAGCCATCATAATTTACACATCTTATATCTGCACACACGATATGCCAAAACCTACTATCATCCTACATTAAAAATCTTTACATTTCTCTAAGAAGGATGATAAAAATGTAAAATCATGAGAAATGTAAGCTAAGAAAGTAAATAAAGAAAACATTTATCAACCAAATTACAACTCAGTATAAGTATTACAAAACAATAAGTACATAGTATGAACACTAAATCTGAGCGATGTGGAAATCATTCCACTAAAAATGAAACAAAGTTTACTCAAGAGTTAACTAATATATATTCCTCACTACTATCCATGAGCCCTCTAAATTAAAGAAGATGCCTGAGAAAATAACATCTCTAAAAGAGATGCTAATCAGCCTGCAAGTATCATCTCTATTTCTTAGCAATAATAGGGATCTTTTTTGTCACTGCTGAAATATAAACAAATTTAAGGAAATAAATCCATTTCTTTGTATATTCAATAGTACCAAGAGACAGTAAATACATAATGAAAAATGTTAGATGTAGAATTTGTAGTTCACCAATTTTAAATAAAATATACACAATACCCAACTAGATAAAAAGAAAATCCACCTGTTGGTAAATTTAATTTTTCAAAAAATACCTTTCACACTGAAAAATATCTGATATCTGACATTCTAATACTTTATGTAAAATTTATAATAGTATGAGAATTCTTTTCTTGTAGTTTTCTTCTACTGAGATAAAACCTATAAAATAGCACTTTGCTACAAGGCTTCTGGACCTTTAATGACTAAGTAAGGAAAAGTTTTCCAGTACTAAAACACAGATAAATAATAATAAGTCAGCATAAATGTCTAAGCAGATATAACCCAGAAGTGGTGAAAATGCTCAAAAATAGGTAAAAAGAACACCAGTTTCATAATGTCCTTGTTAAAAACCTTAAGGGAGCAGAATGGTCAATCACAGAGCAAATCACTGCCTGGAATGAAAGGTGAAATATTACTCAAAGATAAAAATATTGAGAATCAAGTCATACAGTGGCTGACTTATCTATGGAAGTTCACCATATGCTCCATTGCTGCATGTCAGAAGCAGAGAAGTTAAAAGTAAACCTCTTTAAACTACTCTCAAAATAATTGTGAACATTTAAAATATAGCCTGAGTATTCAGTACAAAGATTTAAAATTTTCTCAAACTAAAATGGTTTTCATAAAATAAATGAGATATAGGAGAAAAGAGACGTTATTGCAAATAAAAAAGTTTAGCGTACTCCGGATGTGTTTTAGATCCTGGAGTAAAGTTGCCTTAACAAGACGTAGTGCTGTGTGATTTCCAGAGATGACCCTCACAATATAAACAGATGTTCAAAATACATAACCCTTCTTTACTCACCTTTAACCGTCTCACCATTTCTTCTTTAGATATTTTATCTGAGATCTCCTTGACACCAGGAGGATAAGTAATTTTTCCATCATTGGTCCTTGTTTTTGAGTGAGCCATGACGGATAAACTTTTACCCCTAAAACAAAAGAACTATTAGATGCAAACCAAAAAAATAAGAAATAATGTTCATAATCAACATGAAAAGTAACCTCTTCCCTATTACTCATAATACCTTCTAACTTACAATAATTCACTTACTGGAATAGGGGGGGGGGAAACACTTTATTGAACATTTCCATTTTTTTTAAATATTACTTTCATGTTCATTTCTGTTAGTGGAAACTTAAGGAATCTACACTAGCCCTGCTGCTGTAAATATTGTAATTGCTAGAATAAATATTTAAAATAAGGATAATTTTTAAAGAATAGTACATAGGCTAAAATCAGAGAATACAGGAAACGAGAAAAATAAATAAACATTTATGACCTGCAGGTATTTGCCAGCCCTGACAAATCTAAGATTCAGTTTTGGTGGTCTTAAACAACAAGTGAAACTGACTGTCAAGAGAAAACATCAAACAAGATCTCCTTCTTGGCATTAACAGAGTTAACCCAATCCAAAAAAGAGCACCTGGCAAAGGAAGGAATAAACCAGATTACTGTGTGTTCATACCTACAACACCACTGACGGGACAGAGCAAAGCATTGAAGGATATAATGGAGAAAAAGCTAGTTTTGGCCACAGGTCTGCCTGCACATTCACTGAGGTTCACATTACCTCAGTAGTCAAAGAACCTCAACAGGTAAACTCAGTGGCCCTCCCAACAGGCTGTGCTCCTAAGCACCTAATATAAATAACTGTCAGTCCTGTTTAAAGGAGCACACCTTCATCCTTTGCCTAAAAGAATCCACTAGTGTTTCTAAAACAATGAGCATTACCAAGTCAAAATTAACCAAGCACTTAAGGAAACAAGCTATGATAAAAAGCAAGACCAAAAGAAACACCAGATCCCAAGAACAAATTCACAAAGACTCTTGATAATTATCAAATAGATTATGAAGCTACTTTAAAATTTTGAAAAGGTAAATCTAGAATTCGTCTAAAAATTAGAAATTATGAGTTTATCCACAGTTTTGAAAAAGTTATTAGAATTAGTGACCTGGAAGAGAGATGAGAAGAAATACAAAGAACAAGAAACATAAAAGTGGAATATACAGAAGGATAAAAAGGCCTAACTTAAGATTCATTAGAGTGATAAAAAAAATAAGTGAAATAGAGGCCACTATCTGAGCAAAAATAAAATAAAATAAAACAGCAATCCACAAATTCAAGGCAAACAATTAAGTTCAAAATAATTCCAGAAAACAAGTAAAACTTTAGAACAAGCTCATTATCTTGAAAGAGTGTTTGAACTTCTCAACATCAACAATGTAAGACAGCAAAATGTCATCTTCCATATGGGGAAAGAACCTATTTGCAAAGCTTACAAGTTTACAGCCAAGGGATATAATGTAAAACTAAGTGAAAACAAGGAAAAATTAGACAAACTAAACTAAGAGCTCTATAATAAATTAGCATATTGCTCAAACATACTATGTGCTTTATAACATATGTGTATGATAATACACAATCAGATTAGAAGACCAAACTTTACAGTTTTTAATAAGTTTACAAGATACTTAAAGATAAGGATATGAGGTGTTAACGGATAGGAAAAGAGACCATGTACAAACACTAAACCAAAGGAAAGCATTTAGGCTAAATATAAATTTTTTGCAAAAGCTACATTAGGCCCCTTTACCCATTCACTGATTTTCTAGTCCTTGAAATTATGTATATAAACCATGATACCAAAAATCAAAAAGGAAAAAAAAGGGGGGGAGGGCTCAATTGCTTAGAAAAATAGTCGCAAAATTATAATCCCTAAGCAAAATATTAGAAAACCAAATATGCATTGTGTTTTAAAAAAAGGAGGGGTGGAGTGGGGAAATCATTCTAAATATGCAAGTCTAATTTACCACATTAACAGATTAAAAAAGAAAAAATGCCATGCCAATTCCAAGAAGAGAAAAACTGTCAAAATTCACATCATTCATTACCATAAAATAAAAAAAGGGGGTGGGAGGGAGAGTGTTAACAAAGTATCCAAAGAAAAGTGTTTAATAAGAGAAAGGTAGGATACTACATATACCAGAGGTATAAAGTTTTTGACTTGTAATCAAGATTTACACCAGCACAATCTACAGATTCAATATAAGTCCAATAAAAATCCCAATGACATTCTTAAAAGAGAACAAAAATTAATGAAATTCATATGGAATAACGAAAGATCTCGAATATCAAAAACCCTCCTGACCAAAAAAAGAAAGTACACTTCAAATTATACTACAAAGCCATAATAATTAAAACAGCAAGGTACTGGTACAAACAGACAATCTGACCAATGGAACAGAATTGAGTGCCCAAAAATAAAACCACATGTATTTGGGCAACTAATCATTGACAGAGGGACAAAAAAAATACAATGGAACAAGGACAGCCTCTTCAATAAATGGTGCTGGGAAAACTGGATCAGAACAAGTCAAAAAAAAAGGACCAGGACAATTCCCTCACACTTTATACAAAAACCAACTCAAAATGAATAGAAGACTTGGATGTAAGACCTGAAACCATAAAATACACAAAGAAAAACCTGGGCAAAACCCTCCATAACTTCACTTCAGAAATCCATTTCTGGACACATTTACAGCTGGCAAAAAAAAAAAAAAAAATTCAATGAAGGGAAAAATAAACAGATCGGACTACATCAAACTAAAAAAGCTTCTGTACAGCTAACGAGACAATAAACAAAACAAAAAGAAACCCAACCAACTGGGAGAAAATTTTTGCCCTCCATACAAGTGATAAGGGTCTGATAACAATGATCCACAAAGAACTCAGACAACTTAGCAAAAACAAAACAAAAAGCCCAGTTAAAAAATGGGGAGAAGAGCTTAAAAGACACTTGTCCAAAGAGGAAATACAGATGGTCAGTAGGCATATGAAAGAATGCTCCACATCACTAATAAT
This sequence comes from Uropsilus gracilis, assembly GCA_004024945.1. Lineage (NCBI taxonomy): Eukaryota > Metazoa > Chordata > Mammalia > Eulipotyphla > Talpidae > Uropsilus > Uropsilus gracilis. Next base: position 31,875 of record PVHY01008664.1, read on the forward strand.
CAGAGAAATGCAAATCAAAACCACACTGAGATACCATCTTACACCAGTGAGAATGGCCCATATAATAAAATGAACAAGAGTTGGTAGGGATGTGAAGAAAAAGAGACACTCTTACACTGCTGGTGGAGTGCAAACTAGTCCAGTCACTACAAGAAGGTTGTGTGAAGAACCCTCAAACAACTGAAAGTGGAACAACCATTCCACCCAGCCATCCCACTACTGGGAATCTACCCAGAGGACACAAAATTAATAATGAAAAAGGACACCTGTACTCACATGTTTATTGCAGCACTATTTACAATTGCCAAGATATGGAAACAACCCCAATGCCCCAAAACTGATGCATGGCTGAAAAAGATGTGGTATTTTTACACAATGGAATATTATGCATCAATCAAAGAAGACAAACCTGTCATTTGCTGCAACTGGGATAAAGCTAGAAGGAATCATGTTAGTGGAAATAAGCTAGAAAGAAAAAGAGAAATATGGGGTTATCTCACTTATCTGAGGGATTTATAGAAAATAAACAGGCAAGAAAAATGTAAAACAATCAACAGACTGAAGCATAGAGCAAAGGAGGTGGAGGAGCATAAAATCGGGGAAGGGGGAGGGCACAAGAGATAAAGAAGGTGCACAGGTGATAAGATGATGGGAGAATAACAGGATAAAAAAAGATGTAATATTTATATGTATTTGTATATATGTGCAATCAAAAACTAATTTTAAAAAACACATGAAAGTTAAAAAAATTTGCACCAGCCTACCTATACCACAATACCTATTTAACTTTGTAATAGAGAGGCTAGTAAATAAGTATAAGGATGAAAGGAAAATACAGTCATCACTGGCATGATATGATTATGTACATGGAAACTCCAAAAGGATTCACAGATAAAACATCAGAATTAGTAAGAATGAATCAGCAAGATTGTGTCAGTTACCTACAACTGAAATAATTGGTGTCAGTTACCTACAACTGAAATAATACTACATAGTGAGAGATGAATATTTCCTCCAAAGATCAGAAATAAGACAAGGATGTCTGCTTTCATCACTGTTATTCAACATAATACTGTTTCTAGATTATATAAAAATACTTAAAATGAAACCATAAAGCATAATCCAATTAAAAAACAGTCAAAAAGACATGCACAGGTAGTTGAAGAGGAAATATAGATGGCAAATAAGTACATAAAAAGATGTTCAACATTACTAAGTCAATGATATGGAAATCACCACAATAACATATCATTATATACTGTTAGTAAAACTAAAATAAAAATATCAACTTTAAATATAGGCATGGATGCAAAGAAATTGTGGCTATCACACACTGCTGGTAGAAATATAAAATACAGCCATAGTTGAAAAAAGGCTGGCAGTTTCTCATGAAAACAAACAAGCAATTGCACTCTTAAATATTTATCCCAAAGAAATGAAAGCTGAGTTCATACAGATCTGTACCAAAAAGTTTATAGCACCTTTATTCATATACCTCAAAACTGAAAGCATTACAAATGTCCTTCAAAGGCTGGATTAGTTAAAAAAAAATTTTTTTAATCTAATTTTCTAAAGGGGGGTTGGATTAACTCTGAAAGCTAAACTTTCAGAGATCATACATGAAATACACCTCAGCAATAAAATTCAAATACTGGTGTAGGCAATAACTTATGGCAATGAAAGAATCCATCACAAAAGCATTGCTACCATATAGTTTTATCTACTTAATAATCTCAAAATGATATCTATAGACATGAGGAACAGATCAATGACATGATGGTAAGAGGCATGAGAAAGTAACCTGCAATACAGAAAGTTTATGAGGAACACAAGAAGAGGAAGGAGGGGTTGACAAAAAAAGAACACCTAAAAAAACTAAATAAGCATGTAAGTTAACAATATTATACCAACATCAATTTCCTGATATTACTCTATAGTTACTCATAATGCCACACCATGGGCAAAAGATGGGTGTAAATGGTTCACAAGTCTCTGTATTATTTTTGCAACTTTCTGTCCACAATTATTTCAAAATGAAAATATTTTAAATGTGAAAAAAATGGCTGGGAATGGTGGTGCATGCCTGTAAACGGTAGTCTAAGAAGCCAAGGTCGAGGCCAGGGATCACGGTTCCAGTCCCACTGGGGGCACATAGTGATACCTAGTCCCAAAAAAATAGCTGAGTGTGGTGGTGCACGCCTATAATCCCAGCTACCTGGGAAGCTGAGGCTGGAGATTGCTTGAGTCTGTGGTACCCCGGGCAATGTGAGCCTGTGGGTCCACAGGCAAAAATAGAGACCTGGACTCAAAAAAAAAAAAAAAAAAATTTTTTTTTGAAAAAAAAAAAAAATGCGTTATATTCATATGAATAGCAGCAGAAAAGTTTGAAAATACTATTTGCAGAGAGAGGTATAAGTTACCTTGGATATATGGAACAAAAGATGTACTTTTACAGAGAAAAATCATAAAGTACTACTTATTGATTGGCATTAAAGCAAATCTAAAGAAATAAAGCAGTATGTTCATGGATGGAAGTCTCAAACAATGAAAAGTTATCCAAACTTTCCTACACAAATATGGAGGAATCCCAAACAAGCCCACATTATAGTTTTTTGATGAAATATGACAAATTTATTTTAAAACTTACATCTAAGTACAGAAGGTCAAGTATATCAAGACACTTAGAGAAGAAAAACATTGTGAAAAGATTTAGCTACCAGATATGGGTTTAAAATAACCCATTGTAAAGCTAAAAGTAATTTACATGGTGCCACACTAGTACAGAAAAAGATCAACAGGAAATATTAGGCAGCCTAGAATCATACAACACCAAAAAATACAGTAGAACAATGGCGGGGCACATCAGTTTTTAAAAAAAGAGAGAACAAAATTAAAAGTTCTGAATATCATTTAGTATTTCAACAACACTGTCTTCCAGTTCAGGTGCACTGGGTATCTTTCCATTTATTTGTGTCTTCTTTCTTTCATCAATATATTAAATTCTTCAGGATACGAAGATACCTGTTCATACTCACACCATTTTCTTTCTTTTGTTACTGTGAATGGGACTGTTATTTAACTTCCTTTTCAGTTGTTAGTGTGTAGAAACGTAACTGATTTCTGCAAGTTAAGTCTGTATCCTACAATATTACTGAACTTAGTTACTAGTTCTAAGAGGTTTTTTGCAGAACTGCTAATGTTTCATTGATAGAAGATCACAATGTCTGCAACAGACATTTTATTTCTTCCTAATTCGGATGTCTTTTGTTTTCTTATCTAATTGCTTAGTAAGGATTTCTAGTACTATGTTAAAAAGAAGTGGCATAAGTAGACTTCCATGTCATGTTCATGATCTTAAAATGTTTTCCATTTTCCATCACCAAGAAATGCAAATCAAAACTGCACTAGATGGCCATTATCAAATCAAAAGATAACAGTGTTGGCAAGGATGTAGAGAAACTGGAACACTTGTACACTGTTGGTGGGAATATAAATTGGTGGAGATACTATGAAAAATACTATGGAAGTTACTCAAAAATTTAAAATTAGAACTATCTTATGATCCAGCCATCCCAACCCAGCATATACAGCCAATAAAATAGAAAAGAGACTCTCTAATAGTCGCAGCATTATTTCCAATAGTTAATACACAACAGCCCAAATGTTCATCAACATGGATAAAAGTAATTTGTCTTTGAAAAGTAGAAATTCCTACCATTTGCAATAAGGATAGGCCTGAAAGACATTATGCTGGGTGAATAAAGGCAGTCCCAAAGAACAAACACTGCATGAATTCATTTATATGAGGTATCTAAAATAGTCAAACTTACAGTAGCAGAAAATAGAAGAGCAGTTGACAAGGAATGGAAGGGAAAGAACTGGGGGGTTGTTACTCATCAGGTATAAAGTCACAGTTACAAAAGACGATTAATTTCTAGTAATGTGTTGCACAACACAGAGCCTATAAGTGATACAGTATTGTATATTTAAAAACAAGCAAAAGAACCCAGGGAAAGTTTTGGCAATCACATCCTTCTTACTCTGATGACAGTAAAAACATTAGGTACACACATATATCCCAACAAATTTTATGTATTAAGTGTGGGTTAAATACCAAGTATAAACTATATGTATATATATATATACATATATATATATATATATATATATATATATTTAGTAGAGAAAAGGGAGATTTTCAGGCACCCTTCAAGAAATAAATGTTGGCCCTGTGTGCTGACCAAAAAAAAAAAAAGTGTCCAGTGAGCAGTCAGATCTTCAGGAAGATATCTGAGCTAGAGACAGATTTGGAAATCGGTGATAAATAATACCAGGCAAAGGATGAGAACATTTAGGGACATTTAGAAAGTGAGAAGAAAGGCAAGACTAAGAAAGAGATAAGAGAACACACATTTTTAAGAAATGAGCAGAAGGAAAAGAACATGCATAGAAAATGAGAAAATTAAGAGGTAAAGGGAGGATCCAGGAGGAATCTGTGCTATGCTACTGTGCTAGAAAAGTGACTGAAGAAAAAGTGGAAAAAAGTATAGGGTACACAAAGTTTCGAGAGAGATCTGTTCAACAGAGCTAGATAAAGCAGAGAGCTCAAAATGAAAAAAAGAAAAAAGAAAAATAATACAACTAGAGACAAACTTTAAAATGTCATGAGGTAGCTTACTGGGTTAACTAAAATAACCTAAATTTGAATAAGGTGATGGTTACACATTTTAGTATGCAAAAAGTAAACTCTTCACTTGAAATGGTGAGTTTTATTATTTCTATGGTATGTAAACTATAAGTTATTTACATTTAAGTTTTTTTAAGTTCTGATACACTTTCATATCTATATGGAAAAAAAATTATATTGTACCCAGGCTTCACATCTATACAAAATGAATTCCAGGTACACTAATGATATAAATGTAGAAGCAAAGTGTAAATGCTTTTAAAAATTATATAGGAGAGCAATCACACATGACTTTAAATTGGTAAATGAACCATCTGTCAGGAATGAAGTTCACAACTGTGTTCCCTCCAACCAAAAGATATCAAAGGCCTGCCTAGAGCAAATCATTCCATGGCAAAGTAGATAAATTTGATAAGATCCCCAGTTTTCCAAATAATCTGGAATCAAAGAAAGTCTCCATGTTAGCTCAGCAGAACCAAAAGTTGTTTATCATCTCTAACAACCAAGAGACAATTATGACCACAGACTACTAATGGTGTCTTGACAGAATATATTCATCTAGATTGTCAAAAATGTATCAAGTACTATTAGGTGTAGAATTCTTTAACAATGACTCATTAATAAATAGGATGTTTCAAAACCTACCCAAGAGGCACCCCCTCTCTAAGTAAAATAGAAGACAAAATTTCTAAAATTGTCCCAACAAGAAATAATAAACAACAGGCTTAGACTATAAGAAAGTCCACTTCTACAAGTGGACAGGACTAAAGTAATAGTAATATAGAAGAAAAACAGAGAAAACAATTTGAATAAATATCAGAGATGAACATTTAGAATTTGTCGGTCTAGAAGAAGTGAGTAAAGGGAAAAATGGAAAGGAATTAAAGGAAGCTAAATAAAGGAAAAGATAAACAACAAAGGAGCAGGCTGACTCAGTTTTCACTTCAATTGAATAAGCATTGATATAAGCAAAGCTTGAAAGTCCTCTGTGAATAGACCCTGGTTGTTGCCTCAAATATATTTACTGGCCTTGTCTAATATGAAACAACTATTTATCTTAAAGTCTCAAGTCTATGTTTAAACTTCCCCTAACCTCTCCAAGGCAGAACTAGGGGAACAGAGCTAGGCAAACGTTCGCGTTTATCATATCATATTTAATGTACTTTTCAAATGTCCTGTATGTTTCTAGTACTAAACTCCTTTTATGCTAGAATCTATTACAGAACCTAGCACATAGTAAGAGTTCAAGAAATACCTGCAGGACAAATGTTCAGAGCTATTCTTGATACAGTGGTTACAACAGACAATACAGAACAGACAGCTAAAACAGCAAAACCAGTAAGGAAATTGCTACAAAATTCCAAATAAGAGGGAATGGGGAGCTGACATGTAAAAACAAGAAAACAGAATGGTTCAGTGAGTGGATTCTAAGAGAGAATAGCAAATGATTGTAAGATTTGAAGTCTTTATTCATGGAAAGTCAATAATCTAAATCATTACTGAGAATTTACTAGGTCTAATATACTATGAGGAGCTAAAATGTAACGATAAATTCGATAAATTACATAAAATCTCTGTCCTCATTGTTATAAAGACAAACCAGAGAAAGACCAAGTCTTGGTAAGAAATCCTCTTATAAATCTTAGCTTCTGAGAGTCTTACAAGCTAAAAGAAAATGGGGTGGTGAAAGGAAGAAGAAGCATGCAGAAGAAGAGAAAGTATAGGAATAGGATGATCAACTGTGGCTAAAAAAAAAATTAATGGAAAAAATGATATTGATATACAGTTGCTCCTCTGACTTTAAACAAAGTTATCAAAGAATTTTAAATAATTCCTTTATCTTTGTGGACTCTCAATTACATTTAAAGTATAGCACAGCCAGGGGTGGTGGCATATGCCTGTAATCCCAGCTACCTGAGAGGCTGAGGCTAGGGATCACCTGAGTCCACGAGTTCAGGACTACCCTGGCAACATCACAAGACCTAATCTCTAAAATAATAATAAAATAAGAATAAAGTATTGTAGAAACACTGAAAATAATAAAAAGACTATATTTAAATATTTTATATAAAACTGACCTGTATCATAATCCAATTTATATACTATATATACCAAAGTGCCAATTAATTTTTTCGATTTAAAAAATATAAACACTTCCTCTGTAAATCATCATCACCTCCTGATAAACTACCTTTCCAGAAAATATAAACACTCAATGTACCAACAATCTGTAATAAAACTAAGGTAATCTAAGAATTTCCCAGCTTGAAAAGAGAAAAATATTTTCAAAAAGCAGTTAATTTCAAAAATTATTGTGTACACTTACTGTAATTTTTAAGTTCAGCATAAATAACAGGCAAAATATAAGAAAATATCCTAACACAAAAGAGCTTACACAATGTTCTAATACATCAAATAAAATGATAGTCATTAATCAGTCACTAATCAAAGGAAACATCAGGGGTTTTTTTGTAAATCATTAAGTCTTAGATAAAGAAAAAAAAAAGCAATGAAATCCTTATTCTTCATTCTTTAATCTGACACTACCAGATATACAAGTGCATGTTCATAAGATTAAACAAGAAGTTACAGCAAAAAGATCTTCTGAATGAGTCTAAAAGAAGAACGCACTGACTGCATTTAGGAACAATATAGTGAGTGCAATATTATTAATCATATTTTTGAACTGATCTGAAAGAAATAAAGATAGACACCTGCCATGTTCATGATAATTTTTTTCAAGATTTTAACAGGTAACAAGTTTCATGTGATAGAAAGAAAATTATGTCATCAGTAGAATACCTATTTGACATATTTTATTAAAGTTGTTTTTCCTCCTGGGACTTCACTCCAGCTCTGAGGAAGACAAGATTTTTGTGTCCAATCTGGTGACTGCAAAAAGCAGCTTTTCCACACCGGTACCTCTTATAACCAGCAGATGGTGCCCTCCATAAAGACAACCCTTCCAGTAAAAAGTAATCACAGAAGAAAGAGAAAAGAGGTCAGACTTTCTCTTGGTCATAGACTACTAAAAATCTAAAGGGAATTTTTTCTAAGAGAAAAATGATAAATTATACTAATTTCCCCAAAATATATCACCTTAGAACTATGTCTACATATACATATTTTCCAACTATTCAAAAAGACTGCTTTTTCCACTTTTCAAGCTACTATTCACTTTGAATTAGGCTTTATTAATTCAATGTAAGTGCAATTTACCAGTTATTCCTGTATGTTCTGGTAAACAAAGTAATTCTAAATGCTCTAAGAAATCCTTTTAGAAAGCAGACCCATTCTGCTCATTTTGCTTTTTATTTTTTTTAATGTTTCATTTAAAAGGTCAAACATATGGTATCTCTTACCTACACTTCTTTAAGGTACACCAATGCTAGAGAGGAGAGCAAGTAAAACTTAGTTTACACAGAAAGTGTCTTGAGTCAATTAACAGGAGTTTCTACTTAACAGCAGAGAATGGGTTCTGTTAAATCTCTTTAAAATACTGTCTACTATTAATTAGCAGGTCAATTAGCACGAGTTTCTATTTAGCAGCAGAGAATGGGTTCTGTTAAATCTCTTTAAAATATTGTATCTACTATTAATAATGATAGCATTTTCTCCCATCTACTGAATGACTGGTATATCTCAGTAGTAAAAGTCAAAGTTCCACAGGCTTTGAGGGAGCAGTAAATTTTAATACACATCAAACCTCAAGCATTTTTTCATTTTCTTTACCTTTTCAAGCACACATTCTTGCATAACCCCCCAGTCTCAGAAGACAACTCCTTTGGAAAAAAAACAAAGGTTCTGTCAAACAGGAATTTCTTCAGTCTCTCAGCACTAATCTACTTGCTTACCTACTACATTTGTACCCAATTCTCTCCTTCCTCCCTGTTACCAGAAAGAAACTCATCTGTTCACAGGTGCACAAAATCCTAGCCTTTCAGGTTTCTCAGAAAACTTTCACTACCTTGGCTTCCTTCTCTTTCATCTACAGATCAGCATCCCCTGTAACTACTAGATCTTTTTTCCCAGTGTTCTTTTTGAGTGAAAGACAGACATTAAAACAGAGAGGAAAACACACACTTGCTTAGACCAAACACCCCTCTAGAGAAACTGAGCAAAAGGACAAGAAAAAGTTAAGACTAGCATAGCTAACTGATATCAGAACTAAAGCATACAGCAAGGTAGGGGGAGGGAGAGAGGGCAAAATCAGGGATGGGATGAGCACAATGGTTCCCTGTTGATGTGGAGGTGGGAGAACTTTGGGGTATACAACGATGTGAGAAAAATGAATGAAGGAAGGAATGAATGAAACAAATATTCCTCTTGTTTTCAACCCCTCCACCACCACTAATCACCAATAATAATGCTTTCTCCAGAACTGCTGAGGTAGACTTCAAAAACAACTGATTTTTCACTTTACAGTAATAACAACTGTTGCAATATGATTTTTAACTCTTCCCATCAAGAAATAAGAGTGTTTTCCACCACTTGACTACAATGATCTTATGGCTTCCTTTGGTCAATAAACCACTCACAAATTTATTAAATATTTGTGCCTTTGGGTATACTGACTTACTGTTCTTGGAACTTTGCTCCCAACATATGCAAGCCCAAAAGTTATCCCACTTAAAATGACAGATCATACAGATAAGCACCAAACAACTATGATCATTATGAGCAAGCCAGTCCCAGGCAAACTATCAGGTAACCATAGACACCTATCTATCTTTAGATGCATGAGCAACCCAGGTGAGATTAGTCAACACTGCCCAGTTAAGTCAAACTCAAGTTGCCAACCAGCAGAATTGACAGCTAAATAAGATGATTTTAAATTACAAAATTAAAATTAAAAAATAATAAATCATGATTAAGTAACTAGTTTTGGGGTAAAGTAAAAAAAAGCTAACTTTTAAGACATCATTAACCTTCATATTGCCAAATCACATGAACATTTTTCTAATTCTTATTTTATTATTTCAACAATATTACAGTTAACTGAAATCCTTCTGAAATGTGTTTCTCCTTTGGTTTCCATTACACTAGCTTTTCTTGATTTTTCTCCTACCTTACTGGCTGGTTCCTCCTGTCTCCTTTGTTTCCTCCTCCTCTAACACACAGTCAAAATATTAGTTATTCATCATAGCTAAATTCTAACCACTTTATTCAATTTTTAATCTGTTTCCTCCAATGCTTTTGACCTAAACTTTTTTAAAGCTAGTGCAAAGACTTTAAAATAATAAATGCATACCTTGCAAATAGCTCTCTTGAACTCTAGTCCATATAAACAACTTTCCACTTAACACTTCCACTTGGGTATTTTCAAATTCACCTTGAACTTAAAATACACAAAACTAAACAGCAAATCCTCTCACAACTTCTTCCCCTGCCACCATCCAAATCCTCCTTTTTTAATCTTTTCTCTGTAGATGATGCCTCAGTGTAGTCAATTTGTTCCTTCCAGAAAGTTGGGAGTGACCCTAACAATTCCCTTTCAACATGTAAAAACAACAACCAGGATCTGTAAAAACTACCTGCAAAGTATTAATGTAACCCACCTTCATTTGGCAGTTACTTCCCAACAACTTAAGCCACCCCACACTGACAAAATAAACTTAACAAATTCTTAAACAGAGTCACACTGCCCGTACAGTAATTTCCAAACATACTAACCTGAAACCACTTTCTCAGTACATCACATCTATAAATCTTAAATGCACCAAATCAAGATCCTTTTTTTCCCATGTGTTATCCTTTCAGCTTCAAATATTACTTCCTCCTGTCACTCTCTCACCTCATGACTAGCTAACACTTATTTTTCAAGTTTCTCATATTCAATTCCTGGTTTCGCCAATCTGCCCAAGCAAAATTGTATCTCTACTATATGCTCATATACCACCCTTAAACTTTTCTTCAAAGAATTTGTCATGATTGTAAATATGTATCCTAAGATACTATGCCTTCTAAACTATAAAATGTATTTTAAAAAAACTATTGTCATTTTTCATATTAAACATTTTTAAAACTTTTATTATACCCCAAGGTTCTCCTGCAACCCTGTCACCCGTGAACTGCCATCCCAATTTCCTGTGGCCATCCCTCTCCCAAACTCCACCTCCCTTGTTTTATGCTTTAGTTTGTGTTTGTTAGCTTTAACTTTTTCTTGTCCATTTGTTTGTTTGTTTTCCCTATAACCGGCATATAGGTTAGATCATCCAGTATTTCTCTTTCTTCCTGGCTTATTTCAGCTAGCATGATTCCTCTTTAGGTCCATCCATGTGATCACACACCATCAAATTTGTCTTTGAAACCAAATGTTTCAACTGCTGTGTCCCTGCAGCATAAGACAATGATACAATAAATAAAAGACAAAGCTTAAAAAGTATACTCAATAGCAGATAAATTATATAATTGTGCCCAATTTCTAAATATGGAAAGTGAAAATTATTCATATCTGATGTTATGTATATCTTACTCTAGTGGTTTCCAATCTCTGCAACACACTTCAGTCTCCTAAGACTCATGGCTAATATCTAACACTTGAAGAGTTCCACAAGTATTTTTATATGTAAGTTTGATTAACGACACATCCTAATAGTCAAAAAGTATAAACAATCCAAAAGTTTGTCAGCAGGTAAATTATGAACAGAATATTGTGTATACATACACTGGTTCACTAACCAGGAATAAAACTGAATAGAGTACCTATACATAACAGGAACTGAACCTCAAAAATATTAACAAAGTAAAAGAAGACAGACATAAAAAACTACATGTTGTATGATTACATTCACATGTAACATCAAGAAAGGGGAAATGTATTGTTTTAAAAATTCTGTAGTGGGGGAGAGAAAAGAGTGACTACAAATGGACACAAGTGATTTTTGGAGGGCTATGGGTTGTACAATTATGATTTTTTTATAATTTTTAGTAAATCATTAACTTGCACACATAAAATGAATATTTTAGAAGAAACAAAAAAGAACAACTCATTCTGTCAAAAACAGACAAAAAAGTCAGCAGCACATCACAAAGAGTTGGAACTTTAGCTGTAGAAGACAACAAGGTAGTTATATGAGGATTCTGGGAAGAATCATGAGGCAAAACATAAAGATTTGCAAGGTCTGATGAATAAAACAAGTACAGGTATATGTGTTAAAACATTTTGCCTATTCTAGAAAAATCTCATTCTGCAAAATCACTTTCAAAATAACAGAAAAGAACATTAGCAAAACAACTAAAATCTATGAAAATATTCGCATAATCTGTTACATTTGTTCCCACATCACAATCAAGCCTTTCAGTCTTAGAACTTAAAGAGTTCAAGATGCAGATCTTAAGAAGCACTTATTTGTAATGGGAGAAAAACTATCAAAATTTTAAAAACCCAGTGAGTCTTCAACTCTTGCTACATCTGGGAAAATAGAAATCTGCACTTGCAGCCTCAGCTTAACCTAGGAAAATTTGAGCCTCCTGACACTAATAAAATCAATGTTTGCAATGAATGACACAATGAATGAATGGAATCAGGATTTCCAGTTTCAAAAAAAGTTTTTGTGTTGCATCTATGGATCACTTACAGAACATATCCTTGTAGCATAATAAATCTAAACCAGCCATTTTATCAAACATCTAGATCTAGTATACCAACATGACTTGTGGTCCCATATATATATATATTTTTAATTGATACAGGTGACATACAAATACTAGTTTCAGGTGCAGTGAAATGATCCCTAGCTAACGTCTACCAGAACAGTTATACTTACTGTTTTTCTTGTGAATTTTTAAGATCCACTTTGCAGTAAATTTCAAATATACAGTATAGTACTATTAACTACAAGTCAACATGCTACACATTACATTTCCAGGGCATAGTTATTTTAAACTTGAGGATTATACCTTTGACCTCCTTCACCCATTTCTCCCACCCCTTGCCTTTGGCAATTGCCAATGTGTTATCTCTCTTTTTCTTTTTAGGTATCAAAATAGGTAAAATCAAATAGTCTTTCTCTGCTTGACTTCATTCATTTAACATAATGCCTTCAAGAGCAATACTATACACGTTAAAATTTCAATATCCCTTATTTCTCAATAATATCCCATGGTGGGGCCGGGCATGGTGGCTCATGCCTGTAAGCTTCAGCCTACCAAGCGGCCGGGGCTAGGGATCGCGGTTCGAGTCCTGACTGGGGTCCATAGCGAGACCTAGTTCCAAAAAAAAAAAAAATAGCTGGACGTGGTGTGGCACGCCTGTCATCCCAGCTACCTGGGAAGCTGAGGCTGGGGATTGCTTGAGTCCGTGGTACCCCGGGCAACAAGAGCCTGCGGTTCCACGGGCAAAAAAAGCGAGACCGAGTCTCAAAACAAAACAAAACAAAAAAACAAAACAAAACAAAAACAATATCCCATGGTGCATATAAACTACATTCTCTTTATACACCAATCTACATATGGATGTTTAAGTTGGTGTCAGCTACTGTGAATAATGGTGCAACCATCATGGGGTTATAGATATCTTTTCAAATTAGTGTTTTTGTTTCCTTCCAATACTCAGAAGTATATTATTGGGTGTCAGTCCTATTTTAAACTTTTTGAGGAATGTCCACACTATTCTCTAAAGTGTCTGCATCAATTTACATTCCCTCCAACAGTATACAAGGGTTATCATTTCTCTAGATTCTTGCCAAAACTTGTTATTTGTCTATTTCTTAACAGACATCCTAATAGGTGCTATATGATAGATAACTCATTGTGTTTTGGATTTACATTTGAATTAAAAAAAAAAAACTAAGTATCTTCATCACTGAACTGTTATTTTTGAAAGCAAAGATGTTGGAAAACAAGATTGTCCCTATATGCTTCAAAACATTAATATGTTGGGGGGAAAAATTACAGTAAGAGTTTCACATTACACTTAGCACAGAAGCTAATATATATTGCAGAAACGTGTAGTAGAAATGTGAACAGTGATTTAACCAAAACGTTCAAGTGTGTATATGTTTATATGCCTGTGAATATACTGAAGACAATTATAAAGGAAATTGAAAAAAATTGAGAATAGTTTACATAAGGATTTATGTTCTAATAAGGAGTTTGTTCTTTATTATATAGGATAGCTATTTCCTTTGCTCTCTGAAAAATATGTAGCGGAATCAGATCTGTATTTTAGAATTTCCAAAGACATTGACATACTGACTGGAACATAAGATGACTACAAAAACATACGGAGGGCTTAAGAGTTCATAAAAGCACTAAACATAGCTCCAAATTAATGGAGAACATAAAATTCAAAGGGAGCACATAATAAAAACATGAGAAAATTATGGCTTAAAAGAAACAAAGATTAAGATAATAGGCAAACTACTGAACAGACAGTAAGTATCTTCACTCTTTCTCAGACAAGGTCACTTATCTCCTTGGGCTCCCTGTTACTTCCCCTAATCTTTCCCCCACGTAAGGTCCCCAGAATAAAAACTGTTTATAAAGTTACCAGACACTTTGTGTTAGTAATAAAAGTGTACAACGTAAATAACTTATTTTAAAAATGCCAACTGAAAAAAAAAAAGTCAACTGAAGGGAAACTACATTTTTACAAACCCAATATACCTTGCACAAACTACATTATATTATCAGTAAAACTACAGCAGAATGGGTAGAAATGGAACATCTGTAATGATACTACTGAAAGTAATAAACTTAAAAAGTCCCCCAAATAGTCACTCATCCCTATTAAAACTTAATACCTAACCTCATTGTAGTTTCAACCTCTCCCAAAAGTGTTAATGCTAAATCAAAGAATCTGAAGTTTCCTAATCAGTCCCAGGGAAGTAATCCACATGGTAAAACCCCCTACCCTCCTCTTCCCTACATGGTATACGGCCCAATTCATTAATCACCTTATAAAACCAATGAGATATGTAGTGAATTTTTGTTTTTAATAATGCCTAAGGACCAGACATACCATTCAGTAAGCAAAGTAAATTAAAAGTACAATTATGAATTCTATCAAATTAAAAGTGTCCATAAAAGCCAGCTGCAGTGGCGCACAGCTTTAATACCAGCCTAGGACCGGAGGCTGTGACTAGGAATCACTTGAGTCCGCGGGTTCGAGACCCTCTCGGGTAACATAGAGAGACCTAGTCTCAAAAAATAGTTGGGCATGGTGGTGCGCGCCTGTAATCCCAGCTACCTGGGAGGCTAAGGCTGGGGATCACTTGAATCCGTGGAACCCCAGGCAATGAGAGCCTGCGGTTCCCCAGGCAATAGAGCAAGACCTAGCCTAAAAAAAAAAAAAAAGTCCATAAAAACAAACTTGTGATTAATAAATTTGTTTTTAAGAGTTATATACTCTATTGTATGTTTTGGATAGATTTCATGTTATTACCACAACAAAATTTTTTGTAGATTGTAAAAAAAATCGGGGTCAGGGTATTAGAAAATAAATCTGGCTGGGCATGGTGGCATGTGCCTGTAAGCAGCAGCCTAGGAAGCTAGGGCCGGGACCAGGGATCGCGGTTCAAGTCCCGCTTGGGGCCTGTAGCGAGACCTAGTTCCAAAAAAATAGCTGGGCGTGGTGGCGCGCGCCTATAATCCCAGCTACCTGGGAAGTGGAGGCTGGGGATTGCTTGAGTCCGTGGTACCCAGGGCAACATGAGCCCTGGGTACCAGTTCGACAAACTCCCAGTACATTTTCCCTTAATGGGAAAACAAACAAATCATCAAAGTACATTAAAATTTAAGATATTAATGAAAAACTAATTTTGAAGCTATGCACAAGTGTTTTAATTTATGCTCACTGATCAACATCACTTGCCAATTCTTTTTTTTTTTTTTTTTTTTTTGAGACTAGGGCTCTCTATTTTTGCCCGTGGAACCGCAGGCTCACGTTGCCGGTGGTACCACGGACTCAAGCAACCCCAGCCTCAGTTTCTCAGGTAGCTGGGATTACAGGCCCCGGTCACCACGCCCAGCTATTTTATCGAGACTAAGTCTCACTGTGTTGCCCCGGGCGGGACTCGAACTGCTGCGATCTGTAGACCTCGCCACGACTTCATAAGCTGTCGCTTACAAGCACGCACCCCCACGCCTGGCCAACTTGTCAATTATTCTTAATTGAATTATGTCTACAATTCCAGGTTTCCAATTTTTTTTTTTAAACCTAAGGGATATTTTGTAGTTGTTTCATCCTGATTAAGAAACTGTTGCTTCCTCCATGGGAGAATTAGTTTTTTTTTTAAAGGCTATGAAAGATAATTTTGTATTCTTCCTACCTGATATCAACCCAACTTTGTTTTGTGGCAACATTACCAAAACATG
The DNA here is from genome assembly GCA_004024945.1 of Uropsilus gracilis. Classification (NCBI taxonomy): domain Eukaryota; kingdom Metazoa; phylum Chordata; class Mammalia; order Eulipotyphla; family Talpidae; genus Uropsilus; species Uropsilus gracilis. The sequence continues at coordinate 47,881 of PVHY01008664.1, forward strand.
AATGGTTGGTTTTGTTTTCCGTTTGTTTTAATGTTCTTAAACAGTTCTACTAAGATGTAATTTACATACCACATTATATAATTCACCTTTAAAGAATATAATGCAATAGTTTTTGTGATAGCCTGTTATTCTGTAACCTATCACACCAAATTTGCTATTTTAAAATGTAAAATTCAGTGGTATTAATCACACTCACAATGCTACGCAACCATCACTGTTTCGCAGTGTCATTTCCACAAAAAGGGGAATTCTAAAGCTTCCTGCCACACCAATGAAGGGTAGAGCTGGGTCAGGAGAATATGACTGAGAAGACTTAGAGAAGGCACATGGAGCTGAGACACAAGTAAAGAAAAGTCGGTTTTTTCTAGGCTTTGGACCTGCAATACGGATTTGGAGGACACAGAAGATGACACATGGAGTCAGGACATGCAGAGTCATTTGGAAGAAACGCGGGTGATAAACCCATAGGAAGGCAAACAGTGACAACCTGTAACTTTATTGAGTATTTTGATTTTGTTCTTTTCATTCCAGACTTGCCCTGACCCCTTCAGTCACTTTCCTATGGTCCTCCACCAGAAGACACCTTAATTTGTGTAAAGTTTTCAGGGCTCAGTGGCCTTGCTTTGGCCAACTCTGTTTGGCTGGGCATTTTGCTCACAAGGGAATGGGTAACTTTGAGTGTTTTATTGGAAAACTATTATCCTTCTCTTTCTATGCTGACCTTTAGAGTTCTCACACTCAGAATATTCTGTCTTTATGTGGAAGATGGCAGAACCCATTTAGAGCATGCAAGTTTGGTGTTCCCAGCATACCCCTTAGTCTGCCCAATAGCATCCACATCTACTTTTCAAATATTTTCATCAACCCAAACATAAATTTTATACTTATTAAACAATAACTTCCTATTAACTCCTCTCCTCATATACTAGTAATCTGTAATCTATGTCTTGTCTATATGAAATTACCTTTCCTAAGTATCTCATAAAAGTATAATCAGTCATTTGTCCCTTTATGGCTTACTTCACACTTAGCATATTTTCAAGACCCATTCATGTATCAGAACACTTTCTTACTTTTTATGATTGAATAATTTTCCATTGTAGGGACATACCACCCTTTGTTTAGCCATTCATCTGCTGACTTTTTTTTTTTTTTTTGAGAATAGGTCTCGCTATTTTTTGCCCATGGAACCGGGGGCTCATGTTGCCCGGGGTTCCATGGACTCAAGCTATCCCTAACCTCAGCTTCCCAGGTAGCTGGGATTACAGGTGTGCACCACCACGCCCAGCTATTTTTTGGAATTATGTCTCACTACAGGCCCTGAGCGGAACTCGAACCACGATCCCTGGCCCCAGCTGCCTCCATAGGCTGACACTAACAGATATGCACCACCATGCCCGGCTCATCTGCTGATTGATGAGATTTTTTTCACTTAACGCTATTGTGAGTAAAAATGCTATGGAATGGTGTACAAACATCTCACCAAGACCCTCTTTCAATATTTTTTAGGTATATACTTCAGATTTTATGAATTCTTTGGAGGAATATCTATTCAAGAGCTTGGCCCATTTCTTAATTAGGTTGTTTTGTCTCTCTGTGAGTTGCAGAATTCTTTATATATTCTGGATATATTATGTCTATTACACATTATTTGCAAATATTGTTCCCATTCTGTAGGCTGTCTTTTCACTTTCTCTTTTTTTTTTTTTTTTTGAGACTAGGTCTCGCTATTTTTGCCCATGGAACCGCAGGCTCTCGTTGCCCAGGGTACCACAGACTCAAGCAATCCCCAGCCTCAGCTTCCCAGGTAGCTGGGATTACAGGCATGCGCCACCACGCCCAGCTATTTTTTTGGAACTAGGTCTCGCTACTGGCCCCAGGCGGGACTCGGACCACGATCCCTAGCCCCGGCCGCTTCATAGGCTGAAGCTTACAGGCACGAGCCACCATGCCTGGCTGTCTTTTCACTTTCTTGATATCTTCTGGTGTATGTTACTTTTTATAAAACCAAATTTAATATAATATATATATATATATTCCTCCATTGCTCATGCTGCTAACATAGTATTTAAGAAACTTGTCAGCCCCAAAAGCATGAAGTCTCACCCCTATGGTTTCTCCTAAGAGTTTATATTTAGGTTGCTGATCCACTTTATCATGATTTTTATATATTATGTAAAAATAATAGGCTCAACTTCATTCTTTTAAATGTGGTATTCCAGTTAATCCTGTATCACCAACTGAAAACTATCCTTTTCTTGTTTGTTTTTAACAGAAATAGATGGTTTCTCCTCTAGAAATTTTGATTTCCTAGTTTGAGAAGAAACTTCAAAGTCTATTTTTAGGAGTATCACAGGTAATCCCACAGACAGACAAATCTGAAAAGAGCACAGATTACAACTTTGAGAACTTGATTCATACTCTAGAATGCCAAAGAACTAATTCATTTTTTTAAACCCTGGGTTAGCCCTAAAATACACCTTAGCCCATGTTACATCCAGATGAACCCTTCTTTAAGAATCCTTATTTCACAAAAAATTGTAAACTTTCTCATCTGTACATCTGATGTATTAAAAGATGTCTGACCAAAAGAAGTAACACAAACTTACCATAATACAGTGTGCTGTCACTCATTCTTTCCACAACAAATTATGTGTGCATTTATTATACCCAAGTACTAATATTAGCCATCAAGGATACAACAGTAAAGAAATAAAAAGATTACTGTTCTCAATGAACTTATATTAAAACTGGAGACACACAAGAAGTATGTGTGCATGTTAAGAAAAGAAAGACTTAAGTAGGGAAATGGGTTGCTTTAGATGGCAAAATCAGAAAATGATTCTAATGAGATGACATGAGCAGAAAACAGAAAATAAATTAAGAGTACAATTAACTACGTAGACACCTAAAGGATATTCAAGGCAGACTGACAGTCCAAGATTACAATCTTGAATTATCTACTAGGCAACAGTCATCAAAGTGACCCAGAGAAGAGTTATGTAAATGAAATAACTTTTGAAAGACATTTAATTCATCACCTTATCAGACCTTTTCAGCTTCAGCACTACTGAGATTTTTCACTAGGGATTCTTTATTGTGGAGGGAAACTGGAGTGGTTTTATGCATATTGTAAGATGTTTATTAGCAGCATCCCTGGCCTCTGCCCACCAAGAGGCCAGTAGTGCACACATGTCAATGCCCTACCACCACTCCCAGTGTGACAATCAAAAGTATCTCCTGGCACTGCCAAATGTCCCTGGCATGGCAAAAATAATCCCAAAATGAGAACCACTCTGGTTCATCTAAGAATCAGATCTCACGCCGGGCATGGTGGCACGTGCCTGTAATCCCAGTTACCTGGGAGGCTGAGGCTGGGAAATCACCTGAGTCCACCGGTTCAAGACAACCCTGGGCAATGTAGCAAGATCTAGTCTCATAAAAATTAAAAAAAAAAAAATCAGATCTCAAACTAGTTTCAAACAGGAGACCCATGATTGACTAGAGGCAGTTTATGAACTACCTACTCATCAGAAAGAATATATGAAGTTTGCAAGTATGTGAAAATATGCAGTTTTCTGGGGAGAAGATCCAGAACTCATTGTCTAAAAGGTTCATGACTCAAGGAATAGTTCAGGAGTATTTTGTTTCATATTTTAAGTGGATTAAGGAACATCTGAAAACTCCCAAATAGAGTCAGGTTTACTTTAGCCCCCACATACTTTCAATGAGGTGAAATTGACTTTGTCCTTTTTTTGGATTCCATCAAAAAACCCATTAAAAAAAAAAGCCATAAAAACCGTTCATTGAATTTGTTGAAATAAGTTTCTGGCAAAACATCAACTACCACTTTATTGTCCTGTTTAAATAAGAAACCAAAGAACTAAGGTCAAGAAGTTCACTGATTTGTACAAAATCACAAACTCCTGAATAGCAGGTTCAGAACTACACCACAGCTGCAAGCAGGAAAGCAGAAAGCAAATATATATATATATATATGCAAGCAGGAAAGCAGAAAGCAAAAATCTGTCACCCCAAATTATGTCTGTCATTAAAAGTAATTTTTTTTTTTTTTATTGAAAAGACCCTGAGGACTAAGGGTTGGTAGATTTTGAAAAGAGTATTTAATGTTAGCTTCTATAAGAGCATGTGCTGGGAAGACCTAGTATCCCTATCTCTTTTCAATGGAGAAATCCAAAGATAGTAATATGCCTATCTTTGTCTATGCCTTCCCCCCAAAAGCCCCTAAGTAACCGTTCCCTTTCTTTATCTCTCAAAGTCTTCATGGCTCCACTAGGGATATTTAAGATGGCATCTAAAGTTGTAACAGTGCAGTATCTATAAAAAGGGAAGGTGCCATGTTCACTACCCCACTTAAGGAAGGTCAGAGCTGAGCTGAGAGATATAGACAAGACTTGTTAAGGAGACAGAGAAACACACAGAGAGATGTGAAGAAGTCATGCTTGCTTCTTAGCTTTGTACTTGCAACAGGGACTTGGATATGGAAGGAGACACTTGGAAGAGACATGGAGACAAGTGGGAAGGCTGACAATGACAGCTTTTACTGTGATTTGTATTTTAATTTTGTTCCTTTCATTCCTGACTTGCCTGACCCCCCTTCTGCCCCTTTCCCTGCTAGAATGTGCCATAAACATGAAGCAACCTTTCAGGACTCAGTGGCCCTGCTATAGGTCAAATCATGTTCGGCTGGGCATTTACCCATAACAAGATGGGTAACTGATTGTTTTTCTAGAAAGAAAAAATTCTTTTCTCTCTATGTACACTATTCTATTAAAGTTCTCACACTAACAGTATGCTCTATCATTGTGTAGAAGATGGCAGAACCTTTCTAGAGCACAATAAGTTTGGGGGATTCCACAGTTTGCCCGCAAACAGTCATGTGGGTTAAGGTACTCGTGTGCACAGAAAGTATACATTTTATTAATCTTCTTTTCTGCTTCTATTGTGAATCTGTCTGATGTGTTTTTATCTGCCTATCTAGAAAAACTCATGCTTTATAGAATTATTTCCTTTACACAACAATCTAACACAGCCAGTCAGGAATCTTACCAAGTGGCTAGAACTGCATGTTTCCCAGGACAGTAACATTGGATGAAAATGAGATCTAAAAATTCTGAACATGCTAAATAATAAGGTAAGAATTTTACTATATTAGACTCCTTGCTATTTCTGGAGGATGGAAACAAAATGGTGAGAAATCTTTTATTTCTTTCATTTCTCTCTCTAAACAAGAATTTTTAGATTAACTACCAGGAAAACTGGCTCCTTGGATACAGGACAACTTGCTGATTTAAGGATGTGATTCCTCAGTTTTAGTTGATCTTACGGTTTTTGAGTCTGTGTTATGTTCTATGCGCTATTTTATGATGTATTGTTAAAGATTTCCAACCTGAGGTTGAGTAAAGGTTCTTCTATTTTGAGGTATTGTTCTGTTCAACAGGTAGAAGAAACTGAGCTATTAGGTTCTTGCTATTTCTCCAACCTGTTCCAGTCTTGAGATCCTCAGAAAGGTACTGCCAATTCTTGGAAATTTTTGTATATTGTTATAAGAAGATAAAAGGTATTTCTAAGAAAAGTTGAAACTTTTTATGGGCAAAGATCAAGCATTAAAGTTACTACAGCACCTGCCACCTCAAAGAATTGCCATCCATACTGTCAAGTAAAACATAGCCTACACCCCTAGATCCCTCTCCCATTGAGTTTTCTCCATTTGTGATGTCTGGTGCCAGAAGTAAAGTTCTGGATTTTTTTTTTTTATTTTCTTTTTTTTTTGAGACCAGGTCTTGCTTTGTTGCCCAGGGTACCATGCACTAAAGCAATCCCCAGTCTCAGCCTCCCAGGTAGCTAGGATTAGAGGCATGTGCCACCACACCTAGCTATTTTTTGAGACTAGGTCTCTCACTATGTTGCCCCGGGAGGGTCTCGAACCCACGGCCACAAGTGATTCCTAGCCTTTGTAGGCTGCAATTAAAGGCATTTACCACCGTGCCCGGCAACTTCTAGATTCATGCCCGGCAACTTCTGGATTTTTTAAGTAACCTATAAAAAGTGTTTATTCACCCCAAATGCCCCAAAACAGACGAATGAGTCAGAAAGTTGTATATGTACACATGGAGTATTATTCATCAATTAAAAAAGACAAACTTACGTCATTCACAGCAACATGGATGGAACTAGAGAGAATAATGTTAGCAGAAATAAGCCAGAAAGAAAAAGAGAAATACTGGATGGTCTCACTTATATGAGGGATATAGGGAAAACAAACAAAAAAAGGACAAGAATAATTTAAAACTGTCAGCAAAACTGAAGCATAGAGTAAGAGAGGGGGAGGAGGGGAAAATCAGGGGAGGAATAGGCACAAGAGATTAAGATGGTTCACAGGTGTTAAGATGATTGGGAGCACTTCGGAGTAGACGATGATGGAGAGAGAGAGGGAGAGAGAGAGAGAGAGAACACTAAAGTGAGGAGCAAATTGTTCATGGAGCCTTTAAAGACCTAGAGCACTCTCAGTCTAATTGCTGGGTAAAATCGAATCAGCAGAAAAAAAGGGGGAAAAATGTGTAAATACGAAGAAAGTACCAAAAATAAAAGGTAACGAGGCACAAAGATAAAAGAAATTGAAAACAGAAATGCAGGAAATGAATGGCAAAAAAAAAAAAAAAAACCTTTTGAAATCCTAGTAAAAGTGTTTTAATTCTAAAAGAAATAGAATACAAACAAACAAGACTGTACAAATAACTGGTCTAATTTGAAGGATAAAGTAAAGTGAACTAAATGATGGGCAGCATCATGATAGAAGTTAATGGATCTTGGTTAATGGGGAAGTTAATGGGTGTTAATCAGAGTTAATGGATCTCTGTCAATTTTGAAAAGTCTGAGGTATTAATCTTAAAATTAGTTTTAAGGATAGGGGTTCAAAAGGGTCAGCTGTATGGCGAAGACAAAATTTGGAGTTGACCTTAATATAGCATATATAAAATCTGATTTATAATGGCACACACTTGAAATCTATAGAATGTTACAATCCAATGGTATGTGAAATGAAAACAAATTTTAAACAAACAAAAAATCTGCTTAGGTATGCAAGGTATAATTCCAAGGATACCAACTTTTTTTTAAAAAAAAATGAAAACTAACTCCATACCACCAGAAAAAATCAAATCAACTGTAGTAATTTTTTTTCTCTCTTTTTTTTTTAAGAGACTAGGTAGGTCTCACTATGTTGCATGGGGTTGTCTCAAACCCATGGACTCAAGTGATTCCAAGCCTCCGCCTCCCAAATAGCTAGGATTACAGGCACGCGCCACTATACCCAGCAGTGGGAACATTTTTAAGACTCAATTTTTTTTGGGGGGAAAAAAGCAAGTTAAATAAAGGGAAAGGCAGGGAGGAAAAGGAAACTATAGAAAAAAAGTTTTAAGACACAAATTATAAGACACAGAGAAGTCATCATAAAATGCTTAAAATTCTTCCAACACCAGGAAAGTAACTTAAGTTTATATGAGCTATTATAGAACATGAAAATATAATTAAATTTAATAGAACCACAGGAACAAATTGACATATTCACCAACACAGAACAGTCTTAATACAACTTTTTCTGCTGTAAGAATAAAATGATTAGTAGAGATGTAAAGACATAGAAAAGTTAAAAAATAATTTAACATGCTTAATTTTTCATCATATACAGAACTCTGCACCCTTACATAAAATCTTTCTCATTCACGTAATTATTAGCAAAAATGAATGACAATATGGTAAATAACACATTTCTCAATAAACTCACAAGAATTCAAATATCACCCACCATGTTTGATAATTGGAGGGACAAAAATATATTTCCATGAAACGTAAGAGCGTACAAGTAATAAAAAAAAAAAAAAAAACGTAAAACTTGCAGGAGTTAAAAAGGCATTTTATGAAGAAAAACTAAAGAGCCTTACACATTTATATTGAAAAGGCTTAAGACAAAGCATGGAACTTAAGCCAAGAAAAAAAAATAACAAAACAATGAGTCCAAAGAATACAGAGAAAAAGATAAAACAAAAACATCATTTGAATACACCTAGACAGTCAAAAACTGGGAAATATGACAGGTGATCAAGAATAGGGTGTTAACCTGCTCCGGGGAGGTTCCAGCACACGGGGGGAGGGACAACTTGAGTCCAGCCTGCAGCCCCCCCCCCCTCCCCCGGGCTGTCTGCAATCCCAGGTCCCTGGCTCTCAGGACTCCCTTGCCAGCAGGGAGCAAGGTGGGATCAGGTTTCTCAGGTAAGGCCCCAATCTGGGTAGGCCCTGGAGGGGGGATGGGGTGGGGGAGCTGCTCCCACTCGCCAGTGGATGGCTGCTTCACAGGGCAACCACCTGCAGCTCGGTTCGCAGAGCCAAGGTGCCCTCTGCTCCTGGCCCAAGGGGAGCATGGAAGGACGCTGGCCTGGCCATCGGGACCTGCCCCCACGCCGGGAGTTACCAGGAGTTCCAGGAGGATGGGGGGGTGCCCCTTCCATTTCTCTCTTACTTCAGCTAAACTTCAGAGGACCAAGAATATGCAAAAAGAACCCCAACATAGAACGGGTGAGGGACCATGCAAAAATCCAACCCACAAGCCTGAGCTGGGCACAGCAGATAGACAACCAAGAGAACCAGCACATACGAGACAAGAGAAATAACTGTGGAGACACGATGTCACCATGCACACCTGTGCGCTCGCCAGGCAAAGAAGACCCGGGACTTCATTTTGGAAATGTCTTCAAGGAGAGCAACACACCCTCCCCACATTATGGGAGAGGAGAGAATGACCAAAGGTAATCAGTCCCACATCAAAACTGCAAAATGAAGCAGAGGAGATAATCTTCAAAGGCCATTCACAGATGCCTGTATTCACAGAGAAACTTCTTGACCAACACAGACTGGGGGCAAGACCCCCTAAATCTCACAACAGAGCCATAAGGAAAAGCAGCAAAGCAATGGAGATGGGATTGGAGAAGACAGCCTGCAGCAAGAAAACATGGACAGATCACAAATGAATACAGCCTGGCCACCCAACACAAACTTAAGACTGAAAACCTACCAGCAAGGCTCACCTGGTTCCAACAACACAGTCCCTCACCCAGTGAAAGGACACTGCCATAGGAAAGAGACTAATGGACTTAGCACAACTAGTAAACAAAGAGTGGGGTTTGAGAGAATGGAAGGGGCACCAGTGGGAGGAGGGGGGGGGAAGGTATCAAAAAGCAAAAACACACACAGAGGTTGTGATCTAAAGAACAACATAAATAAATTAATAAAAAATAAAAAATAAATCTAAAAAGAATAGGGGGTTAAAACATAAGGAGAAATAACTTAAGAATATATATATCACAATAACAACATAGAATTTGAAACTACAGAGACTGACGGGAGTAATGAAAGGATTATAAGAATACTTTCAGTCAAGAATTGGCAAACTTATTCTTAAAAGAGGAGACAGTGTGTTTGACTTGTAGCTCCTAACTTCTGTGGCAACTACTCAATTCTGCATCTATAGCATGAAAGCAACCACAAATATTATGAATGGGTGTGGCAATATTTCAATAAAACTTTACCTACAAAAGAAGCAGGCAGCCTGTAGGTAACAGTTTGTTGATGCCTTCTTTACTTCAAATCTGATTAACTCAGATGATATAATTTGATACCAAAAACTTATTCTTAAAAAACAGAAAAATCAAAAATCGGAATAGATCAGTGATTTATTTTAAATTTTTTTTTTTAACATCCTTATTTATTTTTCACAAGAGGATTTCTCCACTCAGGGTGATCACTACAGTTTTCCTATCATCCACCTACTACAGTCCTCCATCACACTCTACCTGCTCTCTCCTCTGGCCCTGTGCTCTACTTACTTCCCTTTTGTGCCCTTCTTATTCCCTCCTGAATGTCTCAGATCTATCTGCTTTTACAAGGTCTGCCTAACAGTTTGATTCTGCCTGACCCTTTGCTTGGTTTCTCTAGATTCCACACATAAATGAGATTATCTATATATCAAAGTTTCCAAAGAAGCAGAATAAATAAAAATCTTCCCACAAAGAATCATCAGACTTGATGAGCAGCCCCAAATTTTCAAAGAATAGATTGGTTTCATTTCATACAGACTATCAGAGATCAGAAAAAGAGGTTACCTTCCATCTCTTTTTATAAACTAATATAACTATGACATGAAAATATTAGAAGACTCATACGCGAAGAAGTCAAGTAACTCCAGCAACTTATTTAAAAGTAAGTTATATCATGGCAACATCTAGAACTCTCCACAATAATGGAAATGCTGTATCCTACACTGTACTACAACTACTATTACAATTAACAATTAAATATGGGCCAGGCATGGTGGCGCATGCCTGTAAGCAGCTAGGAAGCCGCGGCCAGGGCCAGGGATCATGGTTCAAGTCCCGCCAGGGGCATGTAGTAAGACCTAGTTCCAAAAAAATATAGCTGGGCATGGTGGCATGCGCATGGAATCCCAGCCACCTGGGAAGCTGAGGCTGGGGATTGCTTGAGTCTGTGGTACCCCAGGCAACGTGAGCAGGCGGTTCCACAAGCAAAAACAGCAAAACCTAGTCTTAAAAAAAAAAAAAAAAGTTAAATGTGGTTGGTATAACCAAGAAGCTATACTTTTATTTAACATTTCACTCACTTTTATTACTTTAATTTATCACATGTGGCTATATTCACCAATATAGCCATAAAAGCACAATAAAGAGTTTGGTTGATTTTACTTACACACACACACACACACACACACCCCTCAATATTATTTACCAGATGAACAAAAGAAAAAAAAACCTGCAATAGATGGAAGAATTTGCACCCATTCACTAAAAATACCAGAAAGAACAATGTTTACTTGGTAAAGATTACATACTAAAAACTACAATAAACATCATTCTTAATAGTAAAACATTAAACAACTATCAACTATTCCCTCTAAAGTCAGAAACAATCAGATTTCCTCTATCACTAATACTTTTCAAGATTTACCAGTATTTCCTAATCAGTACTCTAAAGAAAAAGAAATCAATGGCATATGGTTAAGGAATAAAAGTCTCCTTATTTGTGTATAGTTAGACAGAAAGGTTTTTTTAAAAAGTTAAGTATTGGAAAACTAAAAGCTTAGCAAAGTGGACATTTGGTGTGTTTAAAAAAATGTACTGGATTCCCAAATACCAACCAAAGTAGCTAGAAATGTATTTTAAATCAAAAAGCACAAGATAACATTTCTGGACTCTAACCAAAGATACCTAAGACATGTATGAAGAAAATTATAACACCTTACTAAAATATATCACATAAAATCTGATTACAAAGATACACTAAAATATACCAAGATATACTAAGTTCATATCATAAAGATGTTCTGTATCATACAGACATCATTAATTCTCCCTGAAAGTATACTATAGATATATAAACTCAACAGAATGCCTCAAAGACTTTAGCACCAGTTTTTTAAGTTATTTGGACAAAAAAAAACAAAACATCCCTAAAAAATAAAGTGGGAATAAATTTGCCCTACTAGATAGCAAGACTTGTATAATACTACAGAAATACTACAGGAAATGAAGGTAGTGTGATAGTACAATGAGGACAAATAGGTCATGGAAGAGAACTGAGTTCAGAAAAAGACCCACACATATGTGGAAACTTGAATATGATATGGCTAAGATTAGACCACTGCTGAAAAGATGAAAATCAAGTAAGTGAGGCCAAGAAAATTGATTATCCATAAAGGAAAAACAAATTTCAGTATCTTCTCCATTACTGGTGGGGAAAAAAGAAGACACATTCCCAGTGAATTCCAGAAAGATGATTTCTTAAACCAAATTATAAATATATACATAAATCATAAAATTGTACATCAAAATTAATAAGGTTTTTCACAAGACACCAAAAGTGGAAAAGCAAACCAGTATGAGAAAAGGTATTTGCAACTCAACAAACTGAATTTTTTAAGCTAATAAACACAAGAACAATCATATATAGTGTAGGAAAAGACAAAGAACCCAAGAGGGGAGGAGGTATAGGGAAAATGGTTATTATCAAGAGCAATGCAAAAGAATAAATACTTCATAAACATATGACAAGACAGCCCATCGCTATTTCATAATCAGAGCACAAATTATGACCAGCAGTAATTTTACATCTACTGGATCAGCAAAATTGAAACAAATAACAATACCATTATTAAATCAGATGTTAGCAAGAGAAATGAAATTGCCAACTGGTTTACTCTTTTTTTTTTTTTTTTAAACTGAAGAGATGGGGGGAGTTCAATAGGAACCAGACCCCTTCCAAGCACAAGTAAGAAATCTGAATTTTATGTGGTCTCTTCCTTTCCAATGTTTCGTATCTTTATATTTATTTGTCTCATATTCTACATTATCAAGATCTAAAAACAATGTAGATAAATTATGGCATCTCCCAAACCTTTAACTTTTTGATAATTGTAACCACAATGAATTTACAGTAAGTAGTAATAGTAGTACTCCATTAAGGGCCCTAACCTGACAAGATAAAGTAACTGTAACCTAAAGTAAGTAAATAAATGGTTTAGGATAAAACAAATTTAAACTGATGGAATACAATCAGGGGTGGGATGAGCACAAAAAATTAAGATGATGGTGCACTGGTGACAGCGGGTAGTGGGAGAGCCCTGGGACTGACAACAGTGGGAGGGAGGGAGGGAGGGAGATTTACTGCCTTTTTTTTTTTTTTAAGACTAGGTCTCGTTATT